>DWGR01004255.1:0-11297 GCA_018247715.1 Heliconius burneyi | reverse complement strand
CGGCACATTGGCTGTCATATCGTGTATCACGATTTCCAGCCAGGCCTTCCTTCACAAGGCACTTGCATCTAACATAGTTATAACGACCTGAAGCGTTCCACTTGGACCTTATCCGCTACGTCACGGAATCCAAGACTACCTCAACTCAATCTGCTACATATGCGATCTATTTATTTCTTTCCATGGTGTGAAGGCACTTAGTGTGCCGAGATAATGCTGGCCAGCATTCGCTGCCGTATAAAAGAACCGGTCGAATGATGCTCTTGTATATCACCCCTTCAGTTTGGGCAGCATTGGTCGATCGCAGAATATCACATCGACTACAAATTATATAATTATTGTATAATTTGGCTATAACATAACTACAAGAGTAAATGGGGTAAAAGTAATGAAGCCGCCAGTGAGTCACTTATCACTTGTCGCTTGGTGGGTAGTCCGAGTCGCACTTGGCCATTTTTTTATTATTATAAAGTTATCTTATAATTTGTCATCATTAAATTTTATCATATCGCACGAAAGGAATACTCCTGCAGCGGGATGTTTTTCATTATTTGTATAAATACCTATTTATTGGACAACAATCCGGGTGTGATCAGAGATCTGAATTTATTTTGACAGTTTGTGGCAAATATAACATTCGCGCACCTAACATACATATATAGGCATGTATGTATATAAGCATGTATGTGTACATATGGGAACAATACGAAAATATATTTAAATACGTGACTCTACAATGTTTTTCCTGTGTAGAATCCTAAAATGCTTTTTGAAATTTTATTTTGAATGACGTTTTTAGAAATAGTTTTTTTTTTATTATTTTATTTTGACAGGAGCAAATATCTATTTGGACACTAACGATTTTACAAAAAAAGGTCGACTGGGTTCTGGGATTTGGTGAGGAATATTGCTATAAAATTAAAAAATGCACCTCTTGTATAAAAGAAAACAGATGAACGTAGAGATATATAACTCTGGGCGATATAATTTATACTGTATCATATAAAGCATAGTAGGCAAATCAATCTTAGTGTTAAATTACCATTTATTATTAATTTTATTCTGTTTAATTTTTGAGACATAACATATTGCGTGTTACAACTCGACGCCACAATTTGATTTTCTAACAGGATGAGAAAATTTAAGTAATGCATACACACAAGTAGAAATTGAACCCACAACTGCTACAACTGACTATCGAGGTCGATGCGCCGTGACGGCAATCTGTTCATCCATATGTAGAAATTATCGATTCATTTTAACTAAAAGAATTATGTTGATTAAGATTCAAATGCGTAACTATCGTGTTTATCCTTCGTTACGTTACCAAGAATTCCCTAACAGTAAATAGTATTTCCATTAGATACTGTATAGTAATTGAAATATTATATGAAGACTATGATCTTACTCGTATCTATACATATTAATATAAGAATTTCAATTTGTTTCTCGATCTCCTCAAGAAGACAAGCCGTCGTGTTGAGTTCCACCACTTGACTATGTAATGACTAGAAAATTAAGTAAATAACTAAATACAAATAGAAGTAGTGATTTACCAACATTGCCTTTTAACTTCTCACTTAAGTATCAGAAGTTTCTTTAAGTAAAAAATCATGGCGACACTATCAGTAAATCATGCGCGGGAGTCTGTTTATTGGACAAACAAGCCGCTCGGTGTGGATCACTCGGGAACATCGAATATAATTTATTATTTAATTTTCTAATCATATAGCAGTATATTATTTAATAATATTGTATTGAATTAGTCCAATTATGCTCAATATTGTACTCAACGCTGCGTTTTGTCTATCCCTACGTTAGCCTAGGATAAAATGGAAAGATAAAATGCGGCGTTAAGTTCCACTACTCCACAAGCAATATCTTAAAAATTAGGTGGTAAGTATATCATGTAAGTTCCATGTGCCACAGTCGAGACTACTCCGAACGTCAATGATGAGATTGAGCCCAGTCGTGGCGCAGACGGACAACCTTGTGACACGACAAGTTGTGTGTACGATTCTTACTCGAGGAAATGAAATAGTTAATCTATAATTTTTTTCGATCTGGTGTCGTGGTAAAAGCGCGGCGTTGAGTTCCGCCACTCAACACGCAATGCTTTCAGAATTCGGCGGAAAATGGGGAGCGCAATGTTTTAACACTACGCTCTTTCTGCCTACGTGGAAATAAATTTTAAGAAATCTAGTGGTAGAAAAAGTACTTAGTTAATATTTAAAAAATCTAGTGTCAAGACATTGCGTTCCTATTAAGGCACTTTCCGCCGAATTCTAGAGACATTGCGTGTTAATTGCGCTTTACCTCCTTGCCAGAGTGAGGAAATAAAAATATGAAATTTTCCCAAGTGAGTATCACCCGCCCATCCCAGAGTCCAGAGCCCCTGCGCCACGGACTGACCTTTAGTTATAAAATTAATTGTAATACACTAGCTCAAGTGACAAGATTATGGGTTAAATTGAAACAATTTCCTCGATAAGTGGACTATCCAATACAAAAAGAATTCTGCAATTCGATCAACTAGTTCTTGAGATTAGTAAGTTCAACGAAACAACCTCAGCTTTATTACATTAGTTCAAATAGGTTACACATCCAAAAAACAAACCGAAAGCACGTCAGTTGACATAATCCATAATAAAATGTTTATAAAAATAGTCTAACTCCGCTTCGCCGTGACCCACTTCTGAATGTGCAAAGCTAGGCAGTAGGCTGAAAGTCACTTTAATAAAAAAACAACCTCCTATAACAACATCAATCAAATAAATACTACTTGACCCGCTAACTTTGAATAAGTCGTTTGAAAATATTTTGTTTTGTTTTAGAGTGAAATTTTTTTTATTACTATTAATATGAACCTAAACTGAGCATTCAGAATTTTTAAATTTTGTTTTAGACACAAATTTTTAAAATTATTCATTTCCTCAAGTGGGAATCGAACCCACAATCGGCCCTTTTACAGTCGCACGCTTGTACCGCTGTTCTACGACCAGCTACAATGTTTTATAACATATTTATTAAAGAAACTAGCCCCATACGTGTATTATATATTACTTGTATATAACGTTCGATATTGTGTCAAGTATTTCTACTTAAAACGACACATCCATATCAGTATTGACACATAAATGGTATTCTTCTCGCTCGTATTCATATCATTGTTATCCGTGTGGTGTATACGCTGGAGATATGAAACGGAAAATTATTTTTTTAATGAAGCTCATATGTATGAGAAAATCGATAATAAACGTGGAAGTATTTTGAATAATTACCTAGTTTTCTTTTTGTATATATTTTTTGTGTTAAAAGTTCTTAATATAATATTTTTGAGTTGTACGTATATTTTTCGTCAAGATGTTCTGAGAAACTGTTGAGGTGCAGCGGAACAATGTCTGATTGTAAACGCAACGGTTATGGGTTTGATTCCCACTGGTCTATGATACACAAAGTAAAAGCGTGGCATTGAACACCGCCAATATACAATATCAGGAAAATTAGGCAGTCCCTGAGAACGGAGTAACTCTAAGTTCCCTCTGTCTACTCTTCTGCTAGCATA
This sequence comes from Heliconius burneyi, assembly GCA_018247715.1. NCBI lineage: Eukaryota > Metazoa > Arthropoda > Insecta > Lepidoptera > Nymphalidae > Heliconius > Heliconius burneyi. Next base: position 7,732 of record DWGR01004255.1, on the reverse strand, counting down.
ATTTGCTGAAATATAGTTTGAAACGCAAATTATATTCCCTAAAGATTATTAACAGCTTAACTATTCATTAAAAAAAAACAAATGAATAATATATAAATTTCGGTCATTTGATATCTACAAATGACAGCTCTAGATAAAGTCATTGATTTTGGATATTACAACAATTGATCAGAGTACACCACAAAATTGATACTTGCTGGCGATGTCATTCATCGTGGTCGCTGCTTCGTGCGAGCGTATCGATGCAACCCAAAAAACTATCTATTGGAAAATCGTACGTTAGCTGTATTGCGCTTGTTAAAAGTTATTTTATTAAAGGAAATATATGCTTTAAATATTTTAATTTTCGTAAATTATTATAATTCTGTGTTTTATTTTTATAGTACTTTTTCTAGCAGGGTAGCCGGAGAGAGACTAGTATTATGGCACATTTTTTCCACTTTCCATTTTATTTTTACATGTTACAAAAATAACATGGAACAATAACAGTAGCAGATCTCGATGTCGCTCTTTGTCAACCAAAGCGGGTATATGTTTATTTTTATTTCCCCGCTGTATATCCTTGAGTTGATATAGAACCCACGGCCTGAAAGCTTACAGTCCGAAAATGATCCACTACGCCATAACGGACTAAATAATATTTTGGAATAATAAATAATATTATGGCTAATTAATGTTATGGAATATACGTATTAACAATAAAAAATTGTGAAAAAAAAATGATATGAAATGACTTCAATGTGCGAGTACTATAAGTAAGTAAGTAGACAAGCAGGGAAGGCAAAGAGACAAGTGTAAAAAAAATAATTATATTATTGTATATCAAAATTTCATAAAAAAAACAAATATGACTTATTTGCATACTATACTATGACTTTTTTGCATACCATGATAGGCAGAAAAAACTTAGTGACATGGAACGGAATGTTCTTTCACTTTTCACCCTAATTTGAGATTTTTCTCGTCGAGTGGCACGACTGAGAAACTTATCACCTCGATTGAAAATCAAACCCATAATCATAGTGGCACAGCCTGCCACACTGCGACATAATGGCATAAAATATTTGTTATTTGTTAATTCTAGAGATTTAACCCTACATTTTTTCTACCTTCAAATAAAAACAACTAGTGGTCTATCACAACTTTCTTTGCAGACTTTAATACATTTTTAAAATGGACAATTATTTTTCCCGTTAAAATTGATAGAAATTGGTGCTTTCCTAGTCTTCATAACTTACTGATATGTTAAATTTGAATTTTATAAGTCCAGTAGTTTTATCCGAACGTTGTCGGTCAATGACTAAGGAATAATAAAATCACAATTTTCAAATCTTAATATAACTCTAAAAAGCTTATTTGTTATCGAAGCTTATCAAATTAAAAAAAAAACAAATATCTAAACCTGCACTAAGTATCGGCATGTTGCTGCACAATTGGAGCGTCCTCATCCATGCGTCCATGCGTGTAGATATCATTGTGAACGCAGCACGGTGGCTGCAGCTAGCTCGTATCGTACAACGTGGCTTCAAAAGTTTTGTTTACTACAAATTCTGTGTTATTTGGCTTTTAAAAGCTTTAAGTTATTTAGCTTGTTGAGATTTTTTATTCTATTATGATTTTATAATAATATTTTTTTTTCGAGGCTATTATGGCGTTAGTCATTGTGGTTCATGGTGGCCATCACACGATGGTTGGGGGTTTTATTCCTGCTTGGTTAACAGATAATTTATTTTTTTCGCTCCAGTACAACGTGACGCTAAATTTCGTCACTCACACTTCTTTTCAGGTGTGAGGCATTAACTTTAGTGGTGGTAAATTCTTTGACGTTCAAAAAATGAACCATGCAACTTTATATTTTCAATAAAATTATTTCTTTCACTTTATATGTGGTATTCGTATATAACGTGAAGTTATTTTTTATGATTTTTATTAGCAATTTAAAGTCACGTCAAGACTTTAATTATAATTTATCTTCTTTGATATTTTTCGAAGAAAAAAATAATTAAAATGGATTTTACTCTTATCTTTTGATTACACATCTAATAACCTTCATTATGATCAATTTTAGAAATATCACTGTAAAATAATTATCGTAGAGGTCCTGGGCGTACATAATGTATCTTTTTGTTTTCTTTTGTAATTCGCAAAATGAAAGTTTCTCATCATTTTAATATAAGGACTGAAAATTCTAATTTGAATCATAATATTCTGGTACATTCATAGTTGGGTACCATAGGGGCGAGCAGCGGTGCATAAACTGAGCCACTAAAGCTTGTCACTTGCCAGACTTGCTTGTGAATGACAAAAATTATTACAAATGTTGACACTATTTTGTAAATTCAATTTAATATGAATATATAGCTCTTAACGTTTAAGCTTCACGCTGTATCTCATACTAATCCGTACTCGTACCGTAACTGGCTAAGCACAGGGAACCTAGTTTCAAAACACTCCATTCCTTTCTTTTTGTTTTATGTTCAAAACGTTGTGTATTGAGGGGTGGAATTCATCACAGCGCTTTTTCTTGTTATCAGAGCGGTCAAATTAAAATAATTTATTTCCCCGAGTAGGATTCGAACCCAACAACTGCCTTGCGTCGTGGTTATAATAAGACGCTGCACCCTTGCTTTTGTGTATTGAAATATTATTTTAGTCCATCGTGAGCCAGTCATTTGGCGTTTGACTTAGATTCAAGACTTAGTTACGTAAGTTTCTATCGGATTCCAAGCCGCATCTCCAAGTCAAATTCAAAAAGTCCTTAAGATAATATTAAAATAATCAGATATTGGGTCACGGTGTCAATTTACTTATACTTTATTTTATCATCATTAAAATATTAGACTAAAATAATCAACTGTAAAAAATAGTTCTTTTTTATATAAATTTATATTAAAACTGTGAAACACACTACCCTTTTTTCGTAAATTGGGTAAAACAATGCTATAGCAAGCAAGTCGCCGCCATCCATCACGATATTACGCGAGACTCCCTCAGATGATTCTGCTTCACAAATATTTGGAAACGGGCTCCTTAGTACGCCTGGTGCGTTTTCATTGTTCGCTTATACGAGATTTGTATCTGAAATTACTTTGAGGAACATATTGTATGCGTTTCAGAAAATATCTTATTAAAACCCTGCAATGTGCGGGATACAGTGCGTAAGCTAAAAAAAAAATTTTTTTTCTTCACGCTGCATCCCGCACATTTCAGGGTAGCCACTTCTATTTCCCATTTTCCATCGAATTCTAGAGGCATTGCGTGTTGAGTGGTGGAACTTTACGCCGTGTTTTCCCAGCTTAGAATGGGATTACCCTGGTACTGGCGGTGTCGTAAGATGCAACTAAATTACGAGTGTTACGGGAGAGTCACGTCGCCAGCAATGGCAACACGCATGGGCAGACTCGACCGGATCATTACCACCCCCGGCATTTAAAACCGGCGTGAAGTAGTGTAGTAGCTTTATGCCACTGCGTTTCGCATTGGGTAATGCCGGGTTCCGGCACCCAACCACCTCAAAAGCTGGCAACGCTCCAGTAGCTCCTCGGCCGTTACGCGAGATCGCGGACGGCGGTGATCACTTACCATCAGGTGACCCGAACGCTCGTTTGCCATGTCTTTTTCCATAAAAAAAACTCAACACCATTGTATTTTCAATCAGACTGCAAATATAAGTGAACAAATTTAAGTAACATCCGCCTATGACAATGGAAACACACCATCGCTTACATGTTTACTCTGTTAGTACTATCTTGAAATATTAAAAAAAGATTAATATTATATGAAAAAAAATCTAGGAATTATAGTTATATTATGTAAATAAAGAATTTTTTTGATTAATATTTTTGTTTTTATTTTGACAGTGTTTCAAGCCAGACAGAATTAGCCTACTAATAAGAACGTTTCTCTAGAACTGTGCATATATATTCCAGACGAGGAAATAAAAATACTCTATTCTCCCTCATAGGCATCGAACCCGAAACGGTCGCCTTTACGCTAAGACACCGTCACGCTGCGGCCTTCAATTATTTTATTCGTTATAAATGCTAGCATCCAATTAACATCCTAAAGTATAAGTTAATTAATATGGTTACTTTGTACCACTCGCCTTACAAACCAATGAAATATCCCTATGTACGATCAGTATTTAGAAAAATAGGTAAAACGTTAAAAGATATATCTAAAATAATTCTCCAATTCATCTAATCTCCACGATATAATATAAAATATACATAATTTAAGTGACTCTCTCTATTTATTTTACCGTGAAACATTCTCGAGCGGCGTTGTGTAAACTCAAATCCATTCTACTAATGTTTAAATAAACCGATTAGGAAAAATGCAATAATAGACTTGATAAATGTAGACGTCCTCTTGTTATTGTTTCGTTAGGCTGGGATTTCACTGGTCTTAGATATATATTTTTTTATCATTTGGTTCTACTAGGATAGACTGAGACTCTGATGCTAACACTTATCACTCTACTTTTCATCCGAATTATTAAGTGGTAACTCAACGCCGAGGCTTGTGTTATTAGAGCAAAGAGAAGGAATTAGTTAATCTTATTTTTTTAAATCATTGCGTGACGATTGGCGGAAGTCAAAACCACGTTTATGTATTGTTCCGAAAATTCGTTGAAAAGTGGGGAACGGTGTGTTAGCCTTAGATTTGCTGTACATACCCTGCTATATACATCCTTGCTATATTAATTTCCTCGCTCTGATAACATATAACCCAATAGTCGTAGGTTCAAATTTTACCTTTGAATCGATTCTTTTACGCTCTCCTACACCGGCCTTAAGAAATGCCTTCTGAGAGCTATGAGATTTCTTTAATAACCTCATTCCGGACGCTTTTAGAACCGTTCCGATGAAGATGTGGCTACAATATAAGCCGTATTGTTTTTGTTATTTTATGTTACGTTTCCAATTATGACATTAGTACTGGTACTAGTAGATCAGTGGACAATTATTTTAAACGGAAAAGAGTAGGACGTGAACTCTTTTCTCGTCAAGTATTGTCCACATTGTATGATTACTGTATATTTATTTACTAAAGATATATATATATATATATATATATATATATATATATATATATACTTTTTTCTATAAACTAGTTTTTGTCACAAAATAATTAAAGTTATTTAGGTGAAACAGAACTGAAATACACTTTTTAATGATATATAGAGCTATGTTATTTTGAACTAGAAATAATATCCTGGTCCAAATTATAATAATTCTGTCTTGTGTTGAGTAGTTAATTCTAATATATACTGTCTGAATTCCAGAATTAGAAGAACGACAGAAGCTTATTACACATATAAATAATTTTTAGCTTCAAATCTCACATGTAGAAGAGTATGCAAAGGGAATCTGGGAACTTAATGTTAAGACACTTGAGTTGCCCATTTTCCATGGAATTCGGAAGTATTGTGCCTTGAGTGACGAAACTCAACGTCCCGCTTTGCCTCGTTACCAGAATGAGAACACGAAAATATTAAATATTTAATTTAAAGATTATTTGAAAGATAATTATTAATTTAAAAGCAGTTTTTGAATGTGGAGCACATCTGTAAGTAATTATGCAATCAGAATTAAATAATTTTGTGTTTTTTTTGTTTCAATCAGAATTTAATAATTGTATCAATTATTAGTCGATCTTTTAATAATAAATTAATAAATCTACATACATATGTTGTTACAAACTCTTATCAATAAAAATCGAAATCATTACGCTTCGCCAACCAAATTGACATCCCAAACTACCATTTAATTGTACACCCGCCTTGCAAACCAACGAATATCCCCATTATAACGAAACCGGACTCTTTACAAAAAGTCTAAAATGAAAAAAAAAATACTTGTCACATATTAGCTTGGGGTTGTGACTTTTGTTACATATTATGTAGACACGTGGGGAGAGATGTACAGAATCTATTATTTTACATCGAACATCTGTAGGCGTTGGTTGATTTAGTGATGATTAAAATATGTTTAATCGAAATTTATTTCCTAATATGATTATTTAAAATTAGATGTTAATCGCGTATATAATATAAATCTTTAACATAAAAAATATTCTTATTAACAATTCGAAAATGGTAAAAAATATATAGTTTTGACCTGAATAAGTATACAGTTGTATGTTGTTGTATTAAAAAAATGTTTTTATTTTCGTACCTCAACGTTGCCTGTATTACCTAGTACTAATACTATTTGTTTCAAATATTAAAATAAATATTTTATCTTTGTCAACCAACTCTATTAAATATAAAAAATATAAGCAGATAAGTTAAATATTAAAATGTACTTTACGCTAAGATGGTTTTAAAGAGTGTAGATGTAACGTTAAGCTACAACTTATAATTAAAATTACCACCATATTCAAAATTTTATTTTATCGACAAGCACTAAAGCATGTCCCTATTGAGCGACGGGGATAAGCCAAATTGATTTTAACACAATAACGAGTCCCGTTCAATAGGTCCCCATTTGTAGAGATGGCCATCCATCATACGCACTATGTCAGCTTAATGTGGCGGACGGTCGACGAAACGATGTATTAATTTTTGGCACATCACTAGTTTGAGGTGATAACTACTATGTATATATATATATATATATATATATATATATATATATATATATATATATCGATAATTGTGTTTAAATTACTATATTTAATTATTTTCCAATCGTATTTTAATTTAATAATTAATTACGTCTTCTTTTTAACTTCATACTATATTCTACATATGGCAGAATGACTAAAAACTAAATCGCTCATTTGGTGCACCAATGAAGTATCTTATTTTTTTCAGGGTAGGTAAGTTAAATATGACAATGTATGTGGGAGATGATTAACAAATTATGATTGTGTTTCCTGTAATTTGAAAAAAAAAAGTGCAATTAAATAATATGAATGTAACACTGTTCCTCATACACCGCACAGTCCCATGCATGTGGCCCTGTGCCAGAACAAGTATCACTTATTCTTGAGAATTTTTTTCACAAAAAAATATAAAATTAAAAAAAAAATATCGATATAAACTACTTTACTCGTATACAATAACCACTAACGAAACCGGCCTATCGACACGTAATAACAATTCCCGTGCCCCACGACGGACCATGTAATATAAGCTAAATTACAATAATTCGCTGTTAACAATGAAACGAAACTATTTAACTTTCATACAAACCTTGTTCCGCGGAGGTCGCCTTTTGGAAATTACCTAAAGTCTAACAATAATGCCGGCCGACCCTCATACGACGAGCATTATAAAAAGAACCCCTTATTTATAATGTTACAATTTTAATGATTTTGCCCAGATTCATATTATATTGGGGCCATCGTGGCGCAACGGTTTACTGTAAGCACGCCGATTGTGGGTTCGATTTCCAATCGGTAGAACGAATATATTTATATCCTCGCTCTGGTAAGTTAAGAGGCTGCGTTGACTTCCACCATACAATATGAAATGTTTAAATTGCGCAGTGTGTTTGAAATAGAATGATTAGGTTCCCTTTTACTACCCTTTCTGCATACGGGGATACAGGACGAACAGTTATTTTGTATTGTAAATTTAAATAGATAGTATAAATTGATAAAGGGATACGCGGTAGCTGATTAAACACAGGATGATCCCAGCTTCCATACGAAACACCATAAGATTATTGTCAAGCCATTAAATCCCCGCATGTTTAATTAAATTAACCGTAGCGACTTTATT
>DWGR01004254.1:0-11298 GCA_018247715.1 Heliconius burneyi | reverse complement strand
ATATGAAGCCGTCGTGGCGCAGCGGTACAAGGGTGTGACTGTAACGCGACGGCTGTGGGTTTGATCCCCACTCGAGGAAGAGAAATATTTATTTACGTTTACATTTCCGTTTCCTCGCTCTGGTGTCCAGGCAAAGCGCGGCGTTGAGTTCTCCCACTCAACACACAATGCCCCCAGAATCCGGTAGAAAGTGGGGAACGGAGTGTCTTAACACTAGGTTCCAGGTAAGCAGAGATCACCCTGCTGTGTGCGGGACATAGCGTGAAGCTGATTTTATAAAATTTATTGTGATAGTTAGCTAACTTTATTCTCAGCTGCAAGCTGTGCCCCACATAGGCAGAGGCAACCTAGGAACCTTGTGTTCCCATTAAGACACTTCCGTTCAATTTCCGACGAGTTCTAGAGGCATTGCATGTTGAGATATTCTTAATTAGCTAGTAAAGAGCAACGAGTAAACAATGTTACCGTCGCGGCCTTTTGCTTTCAATACCAAGGTCCAACTTTCACTCACTTTCGTTTTCACCGACGACCGCGTACAAACAAACATACGGAAATATTACGTTACGGAACTTAAACATGTATAATATAATAATAATAGGTATATTAAATTTTATATGTTCTTTTGTTTTATATTATGTATTCGTTTATTATTTGCTTGTAGGTATAGCTGCTAAAGCGAGAAGCTCAACATTCTGCATTTAATAAAGTATGCAGAGGGAACTTTGTGTTTGGAGGGAACCTTGAGGTGAAATGTTAAATAATTCTTCCCTCCAAATGGGACACAAGCCCATAACCGTCGCATTTAAGGCCAGATGCTGGGCTATGGTTGATGGTGTATTTAATATACATATTAGGTTTTTTATGCTCTATAGATAGTTTTCGTTTTTAATTACTTCTTTATACCTATGTATGATTAAAAATTAAATTAAGTTTGATCACCAATATGAGACCTCGTGATGCAGTGAGTCATCATTTGACTTTAAGCGCCACAGTTGTGGGTTCGATTTCCATAGAAAGGAATGAATTATTTTTATTGCCTCACTGGTAACAAGATAAAGTGCGGTGTAGAGTTCCGCCACTATAAATGTAATGTCTCGAAACTATTTAGCAGTAATTGTGTAAATCGTTTTTTTATAAAAAAAAAATTGTAGCTCCACATTGTATCCCCCTCATAGCAGGGTAGACAAAGGGAACCTGGGAACCAAATGTTAAGACACTCCGTTGTTATTAAGACACTTACTTTCACTACTTTATTATAAAGACATATGTAAATAATAAATTTCTTCATAATTATTGACTCATATATAACATTTTTTTTATGGTAAAAGCATGGCAAACGAGCGTACGGGTCACCTGATAGTAAGTGATCACCGCCGCCCACGACACCGCGTAAGACCAGAGGAGCTACTGGTGCGTTGCCAGCTTTTGGGGTGGCTGGGCCCCGGAGCCCGGCATTACCTAATGTGAAACGCAGTGGCATAAAGCCACTACTTCACGCCGGTTTTAAATGCCGGGGGTGGTAATTATCCGGTCGAGTCTGCCCATGCGTGTCGCCATTGCTGGCAACGTGACTCTCCCACTGTATATAACATACATAAATAAAATTCTTTTACAACTTCTAATTTGGGTCCAAGATCTAAATTTAGTCGAAAAATTTTAATAAAACAAGTGTTTACTTAAAAAAGAGATTAAAATTGTAAAAAGAAATGAGCAATCAAAATAATTGTTGAGAAAACCCGACGTTAACCGGTTGGAAGCTTTCTATAGCTTTCGATACTACTTGTTTAAATAAACATGGATTTGAAATTTCACATACACACGTCCTTTCGATGTTCAATTAGAAAGTACAGGTAATGTGTGTAGGTTTGATTCTCGTGCAAGTGCTTCGAAATGAAAAACTTGATACTTAAATTTTTCCCTCTAGTAACAAGGTGCGGCGTTGAGCTTTGCTGCTCAACACGCTTTTCTTCGAGAATTCGGCGGAAAGTGAGTAACAGAAGTGTCTTAAAGAAAACGTAGTGTCTTAATAGGTTCCCAGGTTGCCTGTTTCTACCCTGCTATATGCGGGACCTATCCCGCATGAAGATATAAGCACGCTTATAAGTTTTATATCCTCACAAGCAGCCATCCAGTGCTTGCTTATTTTTCAGGGACAGAGTACCCTGTTCCCGTCCCCGGTGTCGCTGTAAAAGCCAATAGGGCTAACAGCAGTAACCTCAAGTTCGAAAAAAAAGTTTTATACTCATTTCTTTTATTTAAATTGCATATTCGTAAAAAGATTTTTTTTTTCCATGTTTTTTCCAGCGTATCATTCTCGTCTAGGTATTACGTTTTAAGTGGCGTAACTCAACGCCGCGTTTTATTTTGACAAGACAAGTATGCAAGAGTGAATTATAAGAGAGAAATAAATAAATTATAAGGAGGCGTCGGTTGACCATCGATAACCTTTCTAGAGTAAGGTCACCTAACAACAATTGGAACCTTAGCCCATATATGTGCGGTTCGATGTTAGTGGAAAGGGGTATACCATCGTAGTTTTTGGCTTTCCGTTATCTCTGGCTATCCCGCTAGGGATGATGCTTGAAACTAAAAAGTAATCTTATTTTTTACATTATTTGTAAATTTTTCCACTTATGTATCTGTTAGACAGGCTTTAGAAACAAGTTTTATAATGATTTAGAAACTTTCTCTAAAGCCGTCTAACATTTTTGTGGTCATATTTGGAAACTACATAATTATGTAAGTCTTAACTTTTTTTTATTTAACTTAGCTAATATTTTAAGATAATGTTTAACTGTCATTATATAATTACTATGATTAGATAACATATTATGAAGTGAAAAATAAATACATTTTATACTTTAAATTTACAAGCTGTTACAACTTGCCTACGCAGGACGGGTTGTGGGTTCGACTCCCACTCGACAATCCCTCATTCCACAGAATTGCCGAGACGTGAATCGCGGAACTCACCGCCACCTTTTCTCTATCAAACCGGAAGAATAAAAATAATTTAAATTCAATTATTGCCCCGAGTAAGTATCGAACCAAGAACCACCGTTTTCGCTTATACACTATCACTCTGATGACCTCAATCCTGTATTCTTAATATATATAAATAACCCTGTATTTTAAGCGTACTCGTTTATACATTAGTTATTTTAACTGGAAATAAAACAATGCAAATCTAGACCAGGGTTAACTTTAATAAAGCAGTTAAGATTTAACTCCAAGTTCTCAGCTTTACAATATATTATAATGCTTAATTAGATTAACTTTGGAGTGTGTGAAATATTATGAGACGTTTATTGTGTCAGTCAAAGAATAAGTAGTTCAGTTAGAAGGCTTAGAAAACTTAGAAGTTGTATGTGTGTTTGTAGATGATTTTACTGATTTTGATGATCTTTACACTGTTTAATTTCGCTAATTAAGAATTGGGACCTTTTCATTAATTAAGGAATCCTATAAAATTTAAATGGGTCCCGATTGCTAATCTTGGGCTTGTTTCTTAAGTTTTAATTTGAGAACCTAGTACTTATGTATCTGATTTCCATCGGAATTCGCAACATTACATGTTGGGTGGCGGAGTTAGACGCTCTTCATCTTATAATCACAATACAAGTAGAAGAAAATAAACTAAATATAATCATTCGTCCGAATGGTTATATTTACATTATTTACGAATATTCTTTAAACCATTTCTATACTAAATTTTTAATCTGTTATAATATTTTAAGTTATAAAAAGATAGATAGACGTACATGTCAGTCAGTCAGGGCACAGAGTGTGACTGCAAAACCAGATTATAGGTTCGTTCCCCACTCGACAAGATGAAATATTTATTTGTATTTACATTTTTTCGCGAGGCAAAAGTGCGGCGTTGAGTTTCACCACTCAACACGTAATGCCTCGAGAAAGGAGGTCTTAACACTAGGTTCCCTCTGCCTACTCTCCCGTGTGCGGGATACGTTTCTCCGGTCTGAGAAGACTTCAATTAATATTAGGTTCCTTTATCTCATCGAAAACCGGAAGATGCGTAATTACACATTTTTTAAATGTTATTTTAGCTATACGTTGCACCCTGTAAGGCAGACGGAATAAAGTATTAAGACATTCCGTTCTCCACACACTGCCTTATTTTCTTGTTATCAGGACGAAGCAATGAAAATATTTAATTTTCCCGATTTTGAATCAAACCCACTATCTAACTACACTAACGTTCTAACAATCAGACACTGTAACGCGCCACGACGTCGTCTATTTCTTTGTTTCAAATACCATATGTAAGCTACTTATGTAATTATTTTTATATTTTTATGTAATTGTAAACTATATTATTTAATACCAAATTATACGATATTTTTCGTTTTTGTTATAGATACGTTATTTCAAACGATTTATAAGGAAAGAAATTGGATAGTTAAAACAGGAAAGTCATGCTTTATTAGCTACACACTTGTTGCTTGTTTGAGGAAACGTAAATTATAGATATTTATAGAAGTTACTTAACTTAGTTAACAACGTCTGACTGTAAACACGATGCTTGCGGGTTCGATTCCCGCTCAGGGGAAAGATTATATTGAAATTATGTTCATTTGCTGTGGTAGACAGAGCGCGGCGTTGAGTTCCATCACACAATGTCTCGAAAAAGTATGGGAAATTAGGTTCCCCTGCCAATCACGCTATGTGGGTAGAAATGTGAAGGTGCTATTTATTTTGCTTTAGTTAATTTTACGTTAGGTTAGTTTCTGTGAGCATGCCACAGGCGTTGTGGTAGCGCATTATAGGAGGTGCAGATTGCTGCGCAAAATTAGATTTTAGGCTTTTTCATACTTTCTTACCGAATGCGTAATGCGTAAAAGTCCCAAAAATCCTAACTGCACTACGGCCACGAGTCGTCGACCATACTGTAACTTAGTTATTTCAACTTAACCAAGAAGGCATAGCTGTAGGTTAAAGCTTCTTTTTGACAAGGAGCTTAAAGACATGAGGCCATTGTGGTGCAACGGCACAAAGGTGTGACTGTAACGCGACGGTTGTGGGTTCGATTCCCACTCGAGGAAGTTAAATATTTATTTGCGTTTGTACTTCAATTTCTTCGCTCTGTTGAGTTGAATTAGGCAGAAAGTGGGGAACGGCGTATGTAAACACTAAATTCCCTCTGCCTACCCTGCTGTGCGCGGGATACAGCGTGAAGCTGATTTGATTTGATGTTTGTTTTAAAATAAAATACTAATAAAGATGGCATTTTCGTAACATCTTATAAGAATCGGTAATGAACAGGTACCTAAATCTAAAGATTTGTAAACTATTTTTCGGTTCAACGAGCGCATTGAGACACTGAGTGAACGCAATTATGTCTTTTCTTCATTCTTCTGGCAAAATCAATAAAGAAATGTGTTTTGGTAAATATGAACTGGTTTCGAGAACGAAGGGTTCTGTATGTCATAATTTATATTATAATATTTCTAATATGTGAGAGTTAAAGTTAAATTAAATTAAACATAAGTAATTTTCGTAGAGTTCTCGTGTTAATGCTGCACTTTGTTGTCCTGTTTCATCATCAAGGTGATCTCTTAAATGTAAATTTATAAAATCTTAGTATAATACAAAAATAATGTCAGAGGAGTCGTAGTACGTTGTCGGTCGCGACGGTTGTGAGTTCGATTCCCATTCGGGGAATTAATTAATTTCTTTTCCTCGCTCTCGTAAAGGGGAACGAAGTATCTTTAAACTGGGTTCCCTCTGTCTATCCCGTTATTTGCGGGATACAGCAAAATGCTAGTACCTATAATATAATTCCAAAGGCCGCGACATTGATTCGAAACGCCGCACAGAATATTGATTTCCGCGGATGTCATACATTTTGTATGTATTCAATGTCACTTGCGCAATTTGACATTGTATTTAAAATGATGTTGATACGACTGTAATTTTGCATGGAACACTTCTTGACCGAGGAAAACTTTAAAGAAGGTACTGAGTTTGACGCGTAGGTAGGTATTTTTTTGTTTATTTATTTTTTTAATTTCGATTTGGATAATCTTTATTTAATGAGATAGTGTATATACTAAAGTTGATGACTATATGACTATTGGCGTAATATTTTTTGAAATTATCTTTAAATAATTTACTAAAAATTTCTCCTCACATCTTTTTTTTTAAGTTCACCCTATACTCCGTACGTTGTAGGGTATACAGAGGGAATCTAATGCTAAGATATATCCATTCTCACTTCCCCCTGAATTCTGGAGGCATTGCATGTTGAATTATGGAACTTACTTACTTACTTTGTTACTAGAGCGAGAAAATAAATTTTTGCTATATTTTATTAACTCGAATGGGACTCGAACTCATAGTCAGTCACGTTTACAATCGCACGCTTGTGGCCTTGCGCCAAGACTCTACGCTTCATATTGTATTGAAAAAAAACTTAAGTTGTTTTTGAAAATGTAAGGATCCCCAATTTTATTGTAATGCAAACTATTTTATAGTTGATTTAATTTAGATCTATTCATTCCTTTTTCTTTACATTTCTTTCCTGAGCTTTGTTAGAAGAATTAAGACCTATATTATTGCAGAAATTAGGTTTGAGCGCGATTCCAATCGAGTTACATTTAGTATAATAGTTGAATTTTACCACTCGCAATGTCTTAAAAATTGTACGGTGCGTGGGGAACGGAGTGTCTTGACACTGGTTTTCCGCTGCTTTTGAGCATGAAAAAAGAATCATCAGCTTCACGCTATATCCCGCACACTGTAGGATAGGCAGAGGGAACATAGTATTAAGACACTCCGACCTTCTGCCGAATTTCTGGAGACAGCAGAGGCTACTTTTATTTTCCGTTTCCCTTAAAATTTATCAAAAGCTAATTTATAAATATTAGTATACTCTATTAAAAAGTTATTTCCTTCATTATTTCCTTTCAACAATAATCAGTACTAGAAAGTTGCTTCTCTACACAATGGTCCCATTGAAGTGTCGCAAGAACTATATCGATAGTTTAATAACTCACGGTTACAACACTAGTGGGGCACGTTACGTACATACACATAGTGAGTCGCACAATAGTAGGTGGAAAATATTATCAGAAAATGACAGATGGATTTTCTTTATGCAAGTTCTAGGTAAAGACTTGGTGCGAGACATTGAGTGTTGTATGGCGGAACTCAACATCGGAGTGTAAATAATTAAATCTTTATTGCCACTCTGGCGTTGAATTCATATAAAAAAAATCATAAGGTTATTCGTAGTGCAGGGGCACAAGTGTGGGGCTGTAAGCGTGACAGGTTGTGGGTGCGATACCCATAGGAGAAAATGAAATACGTATTTAATATTATCATTTGCTCGCTCTGGTAACCAGATTTCCTTGCTTTCTTTCCAGTTATGTAAGGAACGGAAGTATCTTAATGGAATATCTTAACACTAGGTTCCTAGGTTCCCTCTGCCTGCTATGTGCGGGATAAAGCGTGAACCTAAAAAAAAAGTTTTGTTTGGTTGAACGCACTAATCTCAGGAGTCACTGGTTCGAATTAAAAACAGAAAAGAATTGTGAATATATAAATAATAATAAATATAAAACAGTCCATTAAATTAATTAAGGTTGTATACCGGAAGGCCTGCACCTGCAGAATTACCTCTGGCATTTAGAAAGAGTCATACTCGCTCTCACCTATTTCTATTTGATGAGAAGCCGCAGCTAAAAGTAAATTTTTCTCATAAAAATGTTATAAAGTAAAAAAAGAACGATTACAAATTTCAAATCGAGAAACATCCATATATTTTTTGCTCCGGGCAGAAATCGAACCTGTAAATCTAAAATAGAAATAGATCGTACAAAAAGTATACCTAACAAAGCTATTACAAACGTGTACGTGTTAAATTAGTTGAATTTTCAACACAATGTAGCGGTTTTTTGCACGCGTTATAATCACGCAACTGGTTAATTTATAACTTTTTTAAAATATCGCTCTTTCGTTTTCCCGTATATCCCGCATATAATAGCAGGATAGAGAGAATAATGATGTTGTATTAATAGTGGAATTTAACCCCACTTTTTAACCAGTGCGGGATAAGAAAGTCATTGAAATATAATAATTACCTCGAGGGAGTAATATTGAATTTATAGTCAAGCGCGGACTTACTGTACCAGGATGGCTTTATTTTGGATTGTCTTAAAAATATATGCACCTAAAATTTTTGTATCATGTATTTTTTAAGATAGGCGGCGGGTATACGATACAATAAGTATTGCCTACATTGACCAAAACTTAGTTTTTTTTATCCTTTTTAATATAGCGTTAAGACACTTCGTTTTACGATAACCGCCCAAATTTGAGACTTGTTGAGTACTACTGCAAAAGCGCAGGCTTCACCAAGGCTTCACTGCGCAGCGTTGAGTCGGAACTCAACGCTGCGTGGTGAAGCCGTTTTTGACATTAGGATGAGCTTGAAATGCACAAACAGACATAAAAAAAATATTTTGGGTTCTATTACACTCAATAAAATTTTCTATGTATGAGCATATCTTCCACACCAATCAGATACGATTTTATTATAAGTAAAAAGGAAGTAAGTAGGTAACTCTCTTTATATTATTACAATAAGTAATTAATTTGATCTAAATCAGTGTGAAAATATAACTTTAAAATTAAATTGAATTACTCTATTAAACATATTTTTCTTTTATTGAAAAAAGTATTGCGTTTTGTTCGTCTGGTTAAATTCAACAAAATCAGTGTCTTTTTTGTAGAATATAATTTCTTGTAAATAATTTCAATATAACTATTTCTACGAGTATCAATCGCTTATTTTTTTTAAGCTGTGTCTTGCACTTGGCAGAGCAGGCAGAGGGAGCCCAGTGTTA
The DNA here is from genome assembly GCA_018247715.1 of Heliconius burneyi. Lineage (NCBI taxonomy): Eukaryota > Metazoa > Arthropoda > Insecta > Lepidoptera > Nymphalidae > Heliconius > Heliconius burneyi. The sequence goes on along the minus strand of DWGR01004254.1, from coordinate 2,431 downwards.
AGACACTCCGCTGAATTCTGGAGACATTGCGTGTTGAGACTGAGAGGCGGAAATCAACGTAATGCTTTTCCTCGACACCAGAGCAAGGAAATAAGAATATTAAATATTTGATTTGCAGTAATCTAATATTTAATATTTTTATTTACAATCACTAGAACATATTATATTACTTAAATAAATACAACTAGAAACATATTCATTTATCCTGTTTAAAGTTTACGAGGACAAGTATTACCTCAGGAAGTCCTAAATTCTAGGGTTCTCAAATGATTCATCTTAGGTTACAGATTGAGCAATTTTAACGGATGCAGCCTCCAATGGCGGTAATATTTTATCTAGTTTATATTGCAATTTAATTAACTACAATTTGTTTATATATTTACGTGTATTTGTAATTTTTTTAACGCTACACGCTGTCTCCTACACATGGCAGAGGGAACCTGGGAACCTAGTGGTAGGATATTTCACTTCACTACTAGTCACTGTCAAAAGACGGGACTCACGCTTTGCCTCGTTTGATTCTTTCAACTTGGACGTCAGTGTTGGGTCGTTTTCCTTAAATATCAAAATTTTGATGTCAATAATTTTTTTTATAAATAGTATGTACTTTACATATTCTACATTGGAAACTTAGTGACTTCCTATTACTTCTGTTTATATTGTATTAAATATAACTATCCTGTTACGACAGGAAATATTAAAACAAGATAGCGACTCGAAAGTCTTTATCGCTAGTAAGCTAACTTGTAGGTTCATAAGTTTATTCAAATTTCCATCTCTGGTCAACGGGACTAAGCACGGCATTGAGTTACATCACTCAACAAATGAGGAGTGTATTTGCACTAGGTTCCCTCTACCTTGCTCCCTCTATTTGTGGGATACAGCGTGAACCTGGTTTTTTTTAAATCCATCTCTACATTGACGATGTTTCAACACTTAGTATATGATGGTATACTGAATCACCCTGACCCGCATACTTAGAACAAGTTTGAATAGCATCCTGTCCATACTTTAGAATTTTATACCTGCAGATAATTTAATATTATTTTAATTTATGGATATGCAGAAAATGCGACTCAAAAGTCACTTGAGTAACATGGCGCAAAGAGAATAAAAAGAGAACGGAGTAACATTAAGTTTCTTCTACCAATCCTGCTATGTAACATATGTATGTAATAGAGCGTGAAGCTAAGAAACGGAGTCAGTAAAAATAAAAAATGTATTTTGAATTTGCTTAAAACAGTACCGATGTTTGTAGTGGAAATTTAATAAAAGTAGACTTACTCTTCTCGTCCAAATTCAAGACAATGCGTATTTACTAAGTGACGGAACTCAACTCTGCATGTTGTCTTATCAGATTAGCGAAGGAAAAATCTAACCCAAGCCATCATGCGATTACAATGAGACGCTGTCTTTCCGCCACGAAAGCTTCTATTCACAATTATGCAATTCTATATAACATTCTACAAATCGTAAAAACCTAATAGTAACAGGTTCAAATAAAAAAGAGGGTATTAAAGCAATAAATTAAAAAAAAACTGACTTGATAAGTTGTTTCAACTTGGCAGCAGCTTGTAACGATGCGTAACCGTATTTGGAATATCTGGTAATATCTTCTGATGGAGCGTTGAATGCAGCCACGTAGCGGGCAGGCTCCTTCTCGTTAAGCATTAGACCTGGAAATGAAGAAATGTATTTATAATATTTTTAGCTTTACAATTCGACGGTTATGGGTTCGATTCTCTCAGTCGGGGGTATGAATATTTGAATTATTGTATTTATTTAAACTAGAAACGTAGCGTCTTACCCGATTATATGCGGGGTACAAGGTAAAGTTGAAAAAATAATGTTCTACTATTTAATACGTAACACATAATGACTATGATAGAAGTGGAAAACGAAAAGAATATCCCTTAGAAAAGAAATTCCCTCTTTCAGTTCTAAGATGTAAGGAGAAAGTAAATATACGAATTTAACTTCATGCTTTCGGCCACATAATAGTCAATTTTCCAGATATTGCGAAATGAGTGGCGGAGCTCAATACACTTTGTCTAGTTACCAGAGTGAGGGTCGAACCAACGATCGTAAAATTCACAGTCGTACGCCACCGCACCACGACGACTTAAAGTGTTATTAAGTTACAACACTTACCCATAGAATGTAGCTTGGGTTCCAAAACACCGTATAGTTCGTGCATTTTCTGTACTCCATATTCGGCAGCTGCCAACACATCTTTTCTAGGTTCCGTAATATTACTGGGTATTATATAATCATTAAATTCATCATAATCTGTATCATCACCTATTTCATAATCATCATTTTCATCATCATCTGAACTGTTGGACGCTGATTTTGAAGCTTCAGGACTTTTTAAATCCTCACTCTTCAGTTCTGTTAAGTTCTCCTTATCACAATATTTTACAATTATAGT
>DWGR01004253.1:0-11299 GCA_018247715.1 Heliconius burneyi | reverse complement strand
TATGCACGCTATAAATCCTACGCTTTAGGACGCCATTACTGAACGAGGCTTGTATATTCTGCTTTCACTGGATGTAGGCCGAGTTTATTTGCTTAAGTTATGTAGTATTGAGCTTTGAGTTTTTTTTTGTATTTTCTAAAAAAAATCCTAAGATAGTGCTTTTTTATTTATTTTATGTAAATAATGTTTTACAAGAATTTTTATTCAATTTTTTTTAGAAAACAACACTCGACTGCGTAAGCTAATTCAATTTATCTAATAACATTCTCGCTATCAAGATAAATTCAATGATGTATTATTTAATAAATCGGTTCCCTGGTTTAACAGTTACAAGGGAACGGAGAAACGGACATATACATATGCGCTAGAAATATAACCTTCCTTTTAGGCTTCTCGTGATCGGGTAAAATTTTTAATGTAAGCACATATTGTAAATTTTCTTTTTTTCTATTTGTAGAAATAGAAAAAAAGAAAAATATTAGTAGTATATAAATGATAAAAATATATGTTTATATTTAGACAATATTTTCACAGAAATAAATTACTGCCAGTATAGATTAAAAAATAATGATATTTGAAGCAACTTTCGTAGAAAGAAATGGCAAATTTGAAATATATAAGAAGTCGTTGTGGCGCAGCTCCAGAGCATGCGATGGTTTGAAGATGTGATTCTCATACTGGAAAATTAATTATTGTAATTGAATTAATATGAAATGTAATTCTTTAAATATTATACTATCCACTAAGCCATTTAACACGCAGTCTTAACGCCAGGCTCTGTCTGCCCTCCTATATGAAAGATACATCGTGAAAAAAATATATGATAATTGTATATATTTTTAACAACCAGCCTTATACCAGCAGATGTATCAGCAGATACACGAAGATGAAAAAAATATGCATAATATTTTATAACCATTTTTGGGTGTCATCTCACTTTACGACATTCAAAATTGTCAGATTAGATGACACTCATAACTCAACAGCTTTGGACTTTGAACATAAAAACGCTGCATATAAATATTATAAAGGTATAAAAGAAACTAATTTCTTCGGGGACGTATTAAAAAAATATCTAAAAGTTAAATTCTTTAATTCTTTTTTTTTGAGAAATCAAGGTATTTTTTAAATAAATATAGAAAAATATATGACTAAAGTGGCGTAGCGGTCACAGCGTGTGCCTGTTATCGTGAGAGTTGTGGGTTTGACTCCTACCCGGGACAATGAATTAAGCTTATTTCTTTATTCTGCCAGTAAGAAGACAAAGCTTTGTTGAGTTTTGAGGTCTTGATTGTTAAAAAAAAGCGGTGATTGGAAAACGCAGTGCCTTAACACAACGTTTCCTTTGCCTTCCATAGGCACTCCTGCATGCGGGATGCAGTGTGAAACTAAAAAAAAGTAATATAACGAATATTCTATCAAAAGCCCTCTAATGTCGATTTGAGGGCCATTTTATCAAAGCTCAACACCAATGATGCAGTAAATTATCACCATCCTACCTGTTTTATGTTCAGTCGTTAATCATAAAAATAAACTCATATATGTATATTTCTTTGAAGCTATTTATGGAGAGACAGATTTGAAGCCATATCCTTTTTAACACATAATCTTAGATTTATATCTGAAAATTTACGTTTAGGAGTAAATATAATGTTTTTGATGGTTTTTCGTATAATTAACGAAAAAAGCTCTTTCTTTTTTAGGTGGAGTTCTTTGTTAGTTGTGGGTTTGAGTCCCACTCGGAGGACTGATTTATTTAATATTTTCTCTTACTCGCTTTTCACGAAAATTTGGTGGAAATTGGGGAATGGAGTGTCTTGATACTTAATTCCCTCTGCCTGCACAAAAATATAGTAGGGTATTTTACACGTTTATTTAAATATCTTTTTATTGCCTCGCACCACCTAGGGCTACGTTTGACTCTAGTTATTAATTATCAAATCAACATATAAAACTTATCAGGTCATGGCACGAATAAGTAATCGATTCGATTAAGAGCAACACTTTAAATTAAGATTCAGATATATCGATTTGTATAAGCTCTCTTAGTACATAATCTGTAGAAGTACTTAATATAGGAATCATAAATATGAGTTAACTTTTTTGATGTGAATTAATAAGTTTTAAATGTACATACAGATTTTTGAACTAAATATTGAATTAAAAAAATCTCGCTCTGGCTCTGGTCAAATTAAAAAGAAATTGACGTATGTAGGTTTGTTTCTTTGTCTTATCTCTATGAGATAAAGACATAGTTTTAAAAATATTCTTTCCTTCATATTGAAAATTAATTTAAACATATTTTAATTAATGGCTATGCTCATTGTATGTAATTGTATGACTTATTATAATTTATATTCAAAAATAAAATTTATATAAGTACTGTACATTCATGAAGTTTTCATCAGAAAGCCCGGAAGTGAATAATCACTCCGTCCTCATTTTAGTAAGATAATCTGTTTATGTCATTTACTATTAGATCCATTTGCATTGGCCCAATTGCAAGTTAATTGAAAATTATGTTTTTAGCTACCGTCATGGATGGATAGTCTAATCTATATATATTACAAATTTTCAGCGAATTATACGTTGAGCACTATTTTAAAAGTAATATAGTGGATAAGCGCGGATCCACCATTATATGAAAGATAGGCATGTCCACAGTTAAAAATGGAATTTTTTTTGGTCATAGATATTGATCGGTCCGTGAAGAATGGAGTGACTTAACATTATGATTCCCTTTTCCCTGCTATTTGCGGGATACAGCATGAAGCTAAAAATATCTGAATTTAGCTGTAAGTAAGGTAATTGATAGAGAATAAAATGTGAGTGAATGTGAAGGATAGCGCTATCCACTATTATCAAATACTAAGTGATTTCTAATTGCGGAACGGGAAATGTAAACTTTCACTAGTACTCGTTGATTAAATTAAAATTATTTAAAAAAAACGGTGTTTTTTTTTAGATATCTAAATGTATAATAGTAATAAAAAATGTGATATTATTCTGTAGAAAGTGATTTTTTGTATCAAGCATTACATAATCAGATATTTAATATTAAAAAAATAATTACTACTCTTTCTCTTTTATATTAAAAAAAAATTGCTGTACGGTTGCTTATCCGCTTTTTTCAGCAGAATTGATAGCGGTAGTAGCTTTACTGAAAGATTTAAAAATGGAGAGTAGGCAGAAGTAACCTAAGTGATAAGACACTCCATTGCTAATTTTCCGTCCAATTTTGGAGATATTATCTATCTAGTGGCGGAACTTAACGTGCGCCTTTTTTGTTACTACAGCAAAGAAATAAAAGGAATCCATTTTCCCGGATGAGAATAGAACTCACTCTAATCGCGTTTGCATTTAGGTTTAGCTACTGTCTAACACCAATCTAGTAAAAACATATCGTACAAATCGAAAATACATTTCTATCATTCCTCAAATAAGATAAGGCATCGTCTCCCGTTAGACCTGTCCAAACATATCAGTAACCAAATATATGAAAGACATATTGGATTCAAGTCACTAACGGTTGCCACCAAAATAAGCCTTAAGAGCTTCAAATAAGAACTAAACTTGGATATTTCCGTTCTATTCCTAGACATTTCACCTGCGTCAATAGGGACAAAGTATGTCCATACAGTATTTGGTCAGACAAATAGAATCCTGTCGTTTTAAAACGAGACGTTATCGTTAGAATAATATTGTTAGTTTTACTTTCTGTTTATTCAGTTATTACAAGTGTAATGACATTTTTGACTCCTACAAATGATATAGGTCAGCTTTTTTTAAAAAAATATTTTTTAATAAATTGTCAGTTCTATGACAGGAAGCCGTTGGTAATAAAGATGTTAGTACATAAATGTAAATTACATTTGAATATATTTTCTTTTTTAGCTTCACGTTGAATCCCTCATATCTTGCAGACATTCCCGTAGGCAGAGGGAACTTAGTGCGAAGACACTACATTTTCCACGAACCCCCCAATTTACGAGACATAACAGGACTCCGTGCTGTCTCACCAGTAACACAGCGATAGTATGAAAATGATCCGTTCTTCTATATTTGAATCAACCGCACAACTGTCGCGTGTACAGACGTTGATATACGTAAAATAAATAGAAATGTTAATATTAGGTAAAGTTTTTTAAAAGTTCACTTTAGATCAGTTTCATTAAAAAGACCATATTACCTGAACAACTACTTCTACATGGGGCGCCATTCGAAATCCGGCAACGCGGTTTTTATAGGAATTTTAAATATATACTTACTTATAATCTTAAGTGTGGGAATAGCACTTAAAGACGTAAAATAAGCATATAAAGCTTGTTTACTTTGTAAGCATTACTAGCTATTAAGCTTAACGAGATTTTGCATCGTTAAGTTTATTTAACTTTAGTCGCTTAGTGGTTATAGTTAAAGTTGGTTGATGCAATAACCTGATGCAACTCATTAAAATCGAGCCTCATATATTGGCCTTCAAGATGCATCACCGCATTTCACACCCACCATTAAAGTGTCAAAATTTTCTTAAAAATGAACGAAAGCTGTTTGAACATATTGTTTCTTCTTTTGAATGAATGAATCAACGCCATTCGGTAATTTTAGGTACTTTAAGGTTGAGGTGGAGATATGGAGATATGACATGTTATAACATGTCATATAACATGTCAAGATGTAGAAAATGTATAGATACAATTACTGTTATGTTTTTTAGCGTCACGCTGTATCCGGTACATAGCAGTGTAGGTACAGGGAACCTGGGAATCTTGTTGTGTTGTTGTTGTCCGTTCCCCACTTTCGAGTAGTGTAACCTAACACCGTGCTAAGCCTTGTCACCAGAGTGAGTAAATGAAAATATTTATAAATATTTCAATATTTTATTTCCATGAGTAGGAATCGAACCTACAATCGTGGCGTTTACATTCGCACGCTTGTTCACTTGCGCCGCGACGGTGAATATTTATGTAAAACTTAATTAAAATAACTTGTATTCATGTCTCACTTTGAATTACAATTTCACTTAATTTCTCTTATTTACCAATTAGTGTTAAATTTCATCTACCTCGGTACTTAAAATATTTGGTTATTACAGGCGAATACGTTTTAACTTGATTTTCTTCATTGAAGTGTATATTTATAAATATAACATGACTTGACAACTGACGACAAAGTGGGATGGTAACGGCTTCAATCCCCATTCGGGGTAATGTTATTTTCATCTTCCCGCTAAGATAGACATAGCAAAGCGTTATTTTGCGAATATTCCGCATATACTAGTGTAGGCAGAGGTAATCTGGGAACCTGAACCCGTTAAGAGAATTTGTTCAATTTTGACAATTTGTTTCTGATTTTTGTTCTGTTGAGCCTCGAAACTCAACCCTGCGTTTATTACCATAGCGTTTTATTTCATTTTGAAAATGTTAAAACTGGGTGGTAGCAGGGTTATTCCAACTGAGAGTTAAGACCCTCTGTCTCACCACTCGTCGTCTAATTTTCAAGACATTGCTATTGAGTGTCCGACACTTAATACCGTGCTTCGTCGCAACGTCCGGAGCAATAAAACAACTCATTCCAATAACTGAGAATCGAACCCACAACAGCAAGAGGTACTCAAAATTAATCTAGCCAATTTCAAAACTTCCACAAAAACGGTACAATAACCACATACGCCCAATCCTATATTTCTCAAAGAATGTCGCTGTAGTCTCCACTGAACTGTAATTTTGTAGTTTGTTCCACTTATAAGATGTTATTTGTGCTTGTAATAACCTATCAATCTAGTGTACGACCCGGGGCGGACCACCCGACTTCAGACATTTTTGCTGGCCCACATTTTTTAATAGTGGCAAGTGAGATGTATTGGAATATTGAGATCTTGGGATGAAAGATTTATTGAGTGACGTGTTAATCTCAGGAATTAAAGATTCGGATTGAAGCATGTCTTCAGTGTTGATTATGATTGTTATATAACACTTTAATGTTAAAAATAGACTTTATCCGGCTGATATGAGTTTCATTTGTTGATTTATTAAATTCCGATCGCTATTATTATTTATGGATTTTTTTTCACGGTAAACAAAGGGAACCTTGTGTAAGTTTTCTAGACCCCATTTTACACTTTACAATGTTTTTTTTTAAAGATTTTTAAGTCAAAATGTATTTATGTAGTAAGTTTAAATTATATAACGAAGCAATGTAGCTGGGGAACACCACTTGTACTTTTACAATAATGTTTTACATACTAGCATTCCTTGTTGACACAAGGATTCATGTAAATAAACTGCCGGTACATACCTGAAACAAAAGAATTAAACGATTAATTAATATTTGTGAACATGTGAAAAGACATACAAGAAATACATAATATCTTATGTATTTAAAATAATCAATAATAAATATCTTTTACGGTACTGAGTGATTTACAGGGAACATACAGACAAAAATCTAATAGTTAAATTTAACCTACCCAGTTAGGAAGTATCCTTCACTCCTACATTCACACACACAAGCCTTAAGATTTTGTGAAAATGGGACTTCTAATTTTACGTCTTAAAGTCCACGTAGAACAAACTGCGAGCGACGACCAGCTTACAATAAATGTATTTATTTAGTTAAACTAATATAAAACCATATTTAAAACAAGACAAAACTAGGATAGGGCCTTAATAATGTAATACGTATAGATAATAATACGTTTGAACGAAAGCGTAAGTGTCGCTTACTTATTTGGTGTCCGCCCACAGTGTCTGCCCATTCATACGCTCGTACACTTTAAATCTACTGGCGAGGAATAAATTAGAGCAAAGGCGGTTGGCTTAGACTATACTTCATAGAGTAAAAAGGGTTTTTAACAGTTAATAATTGTATTACAAATTTGTTTTATTGATATTTTAGGAAAATTAAGTTTATATCTTGTCGTGTTGTAGTAGCGCGTTTGACACTAAGCGCAGTGGTTGCTGGTTGTATTCCCTGTGACAAATCATTATTTCCATTTCCTTGTTTTGGTAACAAGATAAAGTACGTCGTTGAGTTCAGCCAGTCAACACGCAAAATTTTCAAAAGTAAGCGGGAAGCAAAATGTATATACAGTTCTCTCTGTCAACCCTGATGCGAGTGAGTAGCTAATGTTTTGTTTTCTAGTATATCCGAAGAAATTAGCCATACATTTACATTTCTTTTACTATTTGTAGACATGGCGTATGCTAAAGGAATTTTGGCCAAACGTGGGCTTTTTCCCCATGTAGACCAGCCAGCCATATATTTGTAAAAGTGTCCGAATCAAGAATTAAAGAAGCTAGGGCATTTCATTCGCCACTTTTTTTTCTATGGTTCTTTAGTTTCTATTTTTCTTGAAAGTCCTAAGAATTAGTAAGCTAGCGTAATTCTCTCAGACGGTGCCATTATATCAATATAGTCACTTATAGCCCACTTGAAGTTATAAAACAGGCCAGCCTTGTGCCCACACCGACTACGCAAGAAAGGAAATGCTAATTTTTGTGTGACGCTCACACTCGGGTAACTTATATTCATTGAATTAAATTAAATAGGAAGTAAACGAATTTTTTTATCGTTTTAGTCGAATTTCAGAAAAAAAGATTTACTTTAATTATTTTAAAGTGACAGAGTAATGTAACAAATGAAGTGCCTTCACATTTCCCTTTAATTAAAAAAAGTTTAAACATTATACTGAAGATTTAACGTTTTCGATGCGATAAGCTCGGGAACTAATGTTTTAAATTGAAAATTTCTTTTTGTCATGGATATTTTATTTATTTAAAATAATAATTTAAAAAGTAGCTAAAGCGGGTGAGTTTAAGAGCTTTCTTTGCGCGTCGTATACTCTTAGTGTGGGTTTGCTCATCATTCAAATGGAAATACCATTTAACCTTGCAGGCAAAGCAGCAGCTAAGGCTTTGTAATATATATATATATATATATATATATATATATATATATATATATATATATATTTTAAATTTAAAATTTAAAAATTTTAAAATAAAATTTAATATTTTTATACTATTTATAGCAAGACACACAATGTACGCATCTAACTACTTTGTACCAAAGTATGGTACAAGGTATTAATTAATACAAAAAAGTATATGTTACAATATTATATAGAAATATATAGATACAAGTATTTCTTTCAAAGTCACGCAACAGACCCATTACTTATTGGCGCGGGTGGTCCATAAGGCGTCGTTTTGTTGACGTCATTATGCACGTTGTAATAGACAAACATGACTTACTGATAGTATGTAGACTTATTCATTAAATAGCTGTACCTTTAAACAGAAGGTGTAGGTTCGATTTTATTAAAAATAAGATGATAATATAGTTATAGTACAGTAGAGCGGGGGCACAGACGAACGACTCTATACGGTCGGTTCGATTCTCACTCGAAGAAATAAATATTTAATATTTTCATATCCCCGCGCTCGTAACGATGCAAAAGTGCGGAGTTAAGTTCCAAGTTACGTTAAATTAAGTTTAGCTATTGGACCAATACGTCAATAAAACTTTAATAAATATATATATATATATATAATTTAAACCTATACGAAGAGACAAAGAGTTAAACAATATTTTGTTCCATAATGAGATTACTAGATCAGCTAAGAGAGTCTTTCTTGGTATAAACGGATGAAGCCAATGAAACAATGTAGAAATCCGATTTGTGGACGGTATCAAAACTGACAGCAAAGTAAGGTCGTTTAATGTCAAATGCTTCCATATATTTCTATTATTTTTACGTTTTCTCCTTTCCGTGAAGAACAGAGAGATATTTTTAGCTTCACACTATTATATCACAGGGTATAATACAGCAGGGTGGGCAGAGTTATTTTTTGTTATAATTTACCTAAGTCTTTATCGTCTAAGGGTCATCAATCTTATATTAATTTGAGAATATTACTTTCAAAGGTTAATAAAGGTCATCCCTTTCCTAGTGTTCCGTTCACTTTTGCATAATGTGAATATATTTTAGCAAAGATTATATAAGAAGAGTCTTAGGTCATCTAATTCTTGTTTCGTTTAATTGCTAATTAACTGTCTACCGTTTAGTTTTATAGAAACAGAAATTAGTCTATGAATTTGTTGATTATTTACTTTTTCACATTGAGGCCCGTCGTGGCGCAGGGGCATAAATTGTGACTGTAAATACGATTGAACCCCCAATCGAGTAAATGAAATATTTGTTTAAATTTATGTTTCCATTTCTTTGCTCTGGGATAGAGGCAAAGGACGCAATGCCTCCAGACTTCGGCGGAAAGTGGGTAACGGAGTGTCTTAACGCTAAGTTCCCTCTGCCTATCCTTCTGTGTGCGGGACATAGCTGGAATCTGATAATAATAATTCATAATATTTTTGACTGGCATGTTCGAGGTTGCCACAGTCAAAGAAGCATACCATCATCATTCATTTATTAATTATGGAATTGTATATGTTCCCCACTTTTGATGTTGAGTCGTAGAACTCAGCACCACGTTTTTATCTACTGAACAGGAAATTTAAAATAATTTAATTATTATTCTCCTAAAAGTGATGATTGAATCGACGACCACCACGCTTATATTCAGAGCTACGTCATCGTCCTACTACGTCACGATGGTCTCCTCTATATGAATGTAGGTCGATATTCGGAAAAAAAATAAGTAAGTAAAAAAGGGTCAAGCAGAAAATATATCTACATAAAATAAATAAAAATTTAATTCAATTACTACTACTAATCATTAAATCGAGTACCTTAGTTCTTGGAATAACACAGTATAAATCGCTTGCATAATATTAATTCTATACATAATCGTGACATCACCCACAATGCAATAATGACACGTTCTTATGTTTCATATTGTGACTAATTGGTGGAATGATACGTGGGTTATCATTTTGTCGGACGTTTTTGCTCGATGATCATTTAGATAACTATGTATTTTTAGCAATAATTTTATTCTATTGTGAATTGTACCTATAAGTAAGAAGTTTGTACTGCGAACGTAAGGAGTGCGTTCCAAACGTACGTACTTAGATGTATTATCTTTATAGACAAGGATAACTTTAGAGTAAGGCTTTTAAGTAAAAATAAAAGTTATAAGAATTTGTCCAATTTTCGGAACTCAACGCTGCACTTCGTCGTGTTACCAGAGCGAGGAATTGAAAATAACCAATTCCCTAAGTCCCGAAAGACAATACATGAGGTGGGAAGAAAACCTGAAAAACACAGCTGGGCCACGATGGAGACGGTCGACTCAGGACAGGCAGCAGTGGAAGATGTCGAAGGAGGTCTATGCCAATAGGCACACCCAGATATATATTGTAGTCTCTGCTGTAGACTACTACTATTGAAGTAACTACTGAAGTAGTTGCTGTATTTTGTAGAATTCAGGAAAATTGTCATCTTATTTGAGAGTAAGACGCTTTTCCAATTAAATTAAATTCAAATTCCCTAAGTAGTAATCGAATCCACAAATGTTTCACATTTTATTCAACCGTTGTACCGTGATAGCTTTATAAGGATTATTTTAAAGAATAATAAAGAATGTAATAACAATGAAAATTGCGCAGTGTCACCTGAATCGGCATTGAGACGATGATTCACGACGGCGCCAGTGAAGACGCCAGCGTGCCAGTTACAAATACTTTGCATGTGGTCGAATAGTTTGAGGAGCAGCCGTTAAATTATAAACATTAGTTAAAACAAAAATAACATTTAAAACTTTGCATATTTTTTCTTTCATATTTCATTGGGTATATAAAATAAACATGAAAAAAATTACGCCTATGAATAAATAAAGATTATCTTAATTTTTTCTCCATAATATGCGTACTTACTATACATTTTACATATCCTGATTAATATAAAAAATACAAAAATATTATAAAGTATAATATCTATATTCTTTATATTAGTATAATATCTATATTCTCTTTAATTTTAATTAGTTAATATCTTACAATATATTTACTATAGGTAATTAAAGGCGTATGACCAGTTTCTTAAACAAAAATCAATTATTACCTCACCTCATTGACCATATCAACAATAACTTGCGTTATGCACAACATTAAGCTAAGTAAATATTTTCATTTTTTTTCATCGCGGCGTATTTGGAAAGTACGAACCCGCGATTTTTGTGAAATGGATCACTCTGGAGAAATATGTTAATTGACTTTTTTATTTCACGTATGTGATTAGATGAATACCGGTTGTATCGGGGCGCCGCTTAATATTTCTAGTTTAGTTTAATTCTGGACTAAGAGTATCCTAATATAATTAACATAATGTCTTCAATAATCT
>DWGR01004252.1:0-11299 GCA_018247715.1 Heliconius burneyi | reverse complement strand
AAAGTTGCGAACTGTATCATATTTGCGAACTCTATTTAATTTAAGGCTCTCCACTAAGCGAGGTAATTAATTCAACAGTAAGATTTATGTTACTGTTTTAATGTTTAAATAAGTTTATTTATTACAAAGTTGTTAATTTCTATATATTTTTAACCGACTTCAAATAGAAGAAGTTTATAAATTTGAATGTTTCTATTTATTTTGCGGCGTTGAGTTCTGCCACTCAACACGCAATGCCTTCAGAATTCGGCAGAAAATAGGGAACGGAGTGTCTTAGCACTAGGTTCCCTCTGCCTCAGATGATATTCGTGTTCTTGGGTAGTAGTGGGTTGTAGTTGCTTATAAGCTTCTTTTTTGTTTTAGACCTGGGTAAAGGTCTCGATAGGAATTATTTTTTATTAATCATAAAAGGTATTGACACCAAAATTTGAAATGACATAAAAAAGTTTACCGCAAAAAAATGGCTACAGGACGCGACAATATATTCCGGAGTACACCGGAAAGGCCTTAGTTAAAGTAGAGCCCTTTAGTAAGTTTGGGTGAAAAAGTAATTATCTAAGGAAAATGATAATAAATGTTATGTATTTTATTTTTCTATGTTATGTCATTACACAAAAACAAATTAAATATGTTTATAATGTAGGATAAAGTTACGGCGACAGATAAGACACCTAGAATAGAATAGAGTAGAGAAAAGTGTCACAAAAAATACTTGAATAAGATTTTAATTATATTAAATTAGTGTTAAGAGGCCAGTAATGGCACAGAAGCAAAAGCGTATAGTTGCTAGCGCAACAGGTTGTGGGTTCGATTTCCACTCGAGAAAATGAAATTTTCATTAATATTTTAATGTTTTTGCCTCGAAATCAGAGTTTCGAGGCAAAGCGCGGCTTTGAGTTCCGCCACTCAACACATAATACCTCAAGAATTCGGTAGAAACTGGAGAAAGGAGTGTCTTAACACTGGGTTCTCAAATTCCAACAAATATATCCATTATACAAATATAGCAACCTTCTATTTGGGCATAGATTTTCGAAAAGGTCTGTAGGTACGGGTCATTAGTGCGACCCATTTATTGTGCGGCATTTGCACTAGAGCCAGTTTTTTAACCTCATTTTGTGTTTGAACTTGAGTAAGAATATGGGAATATTTCACTCTTAACCCCAATGTGTCTTTATAATATTTATCAAAAGAACTGTATATGATAGGTCTATTATACATTCTTTATTGAGGCCGCAGTGGCGCGGCGGCACAATGGTGTGACTGTAACGCGACGGTTGTGAGTTCGATCCCCACTCAAGGAACTGCAATATTTATTTCCGCTTATATTTCGATTTCTTCGCTCTGGTTTCGAGGCAAAGCCCGTTGCTGAGTACTGCCACTCAATACGCAATGTTTCCAGAATTCGGCAGAAAGTGGGGAACGGAGTGTCTTAACACTAGGTTCCCTCTGCCTACCCTGCTGTGTGCGGGATACAGCGTGAAGCTGATTAATTTTTTATTTTCTTGTATTATCTGATATGGCAACAATTTATTCATAAGATAGTATTTATTTGTTGTTTGTTATTACTATTATTTTCTATATATTGTTTGTTATTTAATTATAAATATAAAGCCGCAAGTATAAATCGTGGTCAAGGGACTGTAAACGCGACTGGTTGTGGGGTCGATTCCCACTCGAGGAACTGAAATATTTAGATAGTGACTTCATGGAACGGTTTTAACACGCCTGCCATACTATGTGCTGGGTATAGCGTGAAGCCTCCGACTGTTTTTTTTTTAATTTTATTGAAAAATAATATTAAAATTTCTATAAAATGCAAAATTGAGTGAAGCCTGAAGCATAATCTTCATTACTTATCTTAAACAGGCAACGCGTAAAGAACAACATATTTATTCATTTCCTTTACATTATACAGTTACTTTATCTTCCATCAAATCGGTCCTTATTCAAAATCAATGGACCCATCCACACTGAACGAAATACAAATTACGAAAGGGAAGGGGAGGGAACCTACGCACGGATATTTCACCCCTTCCAAGCGATTACTTTCGATGTCGATGTCTTAACATATACATTAGACTCGCAAATCTTATTTCACAAATTCTGTATAAATTTGTACGAGTGGTAAGCTTTATTTAGAATTAATTTGTATAATTTTTTTAAGTTTCTGAATTGCATAAATAGATTGTATTTGTACAAAGATTAAGAATTAAAGCTATGTTATTTTTCACAGTTTTAATTACCAACATATGTATATCGATATATACTATAAATTAATATAATATATATGATAATTTCATATTTATATCATCTTTATATCTAATAATATAGTTAGAACTTAAAGTAACCAATTATTTTTTATACGAATGTATATATATAATTTTATATATGTAGATTTATTTTTTGTTTATTAAAAGCTCAGGCGCGTCTTTTCCTAGACGACTACTGAAAATCAGCGTTGGTACCATTGAGTTTTGTTGCTCATATGCCAACAATTATCCTGAGTGGACTACCTTTTTTAACGTCACGCTGCTGTACACCTTGTTTTTTAGTTTAGATTTTTATAGTATGTATAAATTATAATAGTAAGTTTATTTGCATGGTTGTTTTTGTTATTGTATTATTATTATTATTATTTTTTTCCTGTTTTAAACTTTCTTTTTTTTTGTCTGTATGGCAGGTGTAGTTGAAATAAAGTTTAAATAAATAAATAAATCCTTCCTTTACCGGAGGGGGTGTTCCTAATTAACACAAAAAAGAAGAAAAAAAAAACAACAAACAAACAAAAGACAATTTAGAAATCTTATGTTTTATAATTAAAAAAAAAAATAAATTCATACACTGTAAAATTTTGTTATCCATTAGGAAATAAAAGGCTTTGTTTATTTTATTTATTTACTACTATAAATATATATTATTCCAAGATATTGTGATCAAAAATAGGGTGGCTGGAGTTCGGCCAAGTTACGAAAAAGAAAAATTAAAATAAGCGAAAAAAGAAAAATCACGATTTCTTAAACGAGATATTTTAATTTAAAAAAAAATATTTAGATTAAATGTGATTATTTCTATAATTTTATTTTCCCAACACGTCCGTGTAAAAGCTACCAGAGCTACTGTAAATTGCGAGACGTCGTCTTCATACGGATATTGTAGCTCTTCCGTCCGATTAGCTCAGCCCTCGCTGTAGGTTAGGCATATGCAACAGAACTCCCACGCTCAATTGAATTACTTTGATATATTCTGAAAATGTAAGATTTATTTGTTTCTTATATGTATTTAGAACAGAAATAATGATATTGAATTCATATAGAGGTTTTTTTATTGGAAAAGTCTTTTTAAAGTATATAGATAATCCTATGTTTGTTCATCTTTCACGCAAAAACCAGAGAACGGATTTAAATATAACCTTATATAAATATAGCTTATACATTAAATAACACATAAGCTAAAATTTATGTAAAAATTTACATAATTATTTTATTGTAAGCAATTCAGCTTAAGCAGGGGAAGCTGCCTTTGGGCCGCTAGTTAATACATTATATCTAGAACGTTTTCGTAACGTTTTTTAACTATTAAATATACTCGTAAATCATAGCGTCATCGTCGTGGCGCAGCAGCACAAGGTGTGATTGTAACGCGACGGTTGCTGGTTCGATAACCACTCGAGGAAGTGAAATATTTATTTATATTTCCATTTCTTCGCTTTGGTGTCGAGGCAAACTCAACACGCAATGCCTCGAGAATACGGCAGAAAATGGGGAACGGAGTGGCTTAATACTAGGTTTTCTCTGCCTACCCAGCTGTGTGCGGGATAGAGCGTGAAGCTGATGTAATGTTATTTATTTTATTCTATTTTTTATTGTTTACAGCGTCTATGTTTCGAAAATGATATTGCAACTTTGTTTCCAATAACTTCTTTATTCATGATTCATACAATATTAATGTTATTTCACCGTTTTCAGGAAGGTGTGAGGGGCGTGAGAGTCTTGGGTTATTAATGATCCTTCTATTTCAGACGGTATCTAAAACAGTTTATTTTCTATATTTATTACTGCTAATCTAGTATGTATTATTTTAATATTATTTTTGAAAACATGTCATTAATACAAAAATGAAATGTAAGAGAATAAAATTTTAAGTAAAAGATAAATGGGGAACGGAGTGTCTCAACACTAGGTTCCCTCTGCTACCCTGCTGTGTGCGGGATACAGCGTGATGGAAGCTAATTTTTATTTATTTATTTATTTAAATAAAAAATTTAATCATTGTATATAAAATAGAAGCATTTTACATTCATTATGATTGACCTCTTAAGGAATAGGAAAACAATCGATTAAGCAACAAATAAATCGAAAATTTATAAACTAACACACATATTAGATATATCATGCAATCTATATTTTATATGTAAAATACCGAATTCTAGTAACCTTCGTGTATGGTTTTTTTTGGTTGATTCATTTGCTATGCTTTGCATATTATCTTTTTTTTAGCTTCACGCTGTATTCCGCACATAGCAGGGTAAACAAAGGGAACCTAATGTTAAGACACTCCGTCTCCCACTTTCTGCCGAGTTCTCGAGGCATTGCGTGTTGAGTGGCAGAACTTAACGCCGCGCTTTGCCTCGACACCAGAGCGAAGACAATGGAAATATATTCGGAAATAAATATTTCACTTCTTCTGGTGGGGATCAAACCCACAACCAGTCAATTTTGCAGCGCACGAAGTCACACTCTTGTGCCGCTTCGCTACGACGGCCTCTGTTATCTACTGCCATTATTATGAGATGTACCTATTTTATTACTAGAGGTTATACAAAATGCTTAAAGTTTCATAACTATGTAAAATCTTAATATTAACAGGAAAAATGATGCCGTGGTGGCGTAGTGGCACAACACGCGTGTGACTGTAATGCGACGGTCGTGGGTGCTATTCCCACAAGGTTTAATGAATTATTATTTATTAATATTTTCATTTCTTCGCTCTACTATTAAGGCAAAAGCCCGGGGTTGAGTTCCGCCTCTTAACAGGCAATGCTTTGAAAAATTACGGAAAGTAGGGTCTTAATACTATATTCCCTCTGCCTAACCTGCGTGTGCGGGATACAGCGTGAAACCAATTTGATTTGATTTATAATATATATAATAGTTAATATATGTACATGAAATTGAACAAGTTAAATAAACAAACATGATTGATTCGTGCCAGCAAGTTTGTTTTGTTCTCGAACCGTAGTTAGCAATAAGCGGCCGAAATAGATCAAGCGAGCTGGAGGAGGCGCAAATGTCTCACAAATTCTGAATCCATTTGGTTGCAAATTGCGAAAGTCAGTCGCTATTACTAAGCTTTCGGTAGATTAGTTCGGAATTATGTATTATATGTTTATTTTAATTGTAAATGTAATATTTAAATGTTTACTTAACTTTGATTGATATATTATATATGATAAGTGTCTTTGAGAATGGTAATCTTGAGTTTGTATTAGATTTTAGCGAACGTTTTTGTCAGTTTCATGCTGTATCCCACAAAGAGCAGGGTAGGCAGATGGAGCGTAAGTTAAGACACTGCGTTTTCCGCCGAATTTTCGAGGCATTGAGTGAAGGTACTCAACACCGCGTTTTTTACCTTATTACATACTAAAGAACTGATAATACCAATAAATAATAATTTATTCTCCCCAGTGAGAGTTTTCAAAAATGACAATTGTCGCTTTATACTTACACACTGGTGCCCCAGTAGAAGACATCATCGAATTACGAATTTATATTTTTAAATATTAACTAATCTCTGAGTATGCCAAAATATTTGAAACTATAGGCAGAAGGTCATTTTCTATCGAATTCTGTAGGCATTGCGTGTTGAGTGGCAGAACTCAACGCCGCACTCTGCCTTGACACCAGAGCGAAAAAATGGAAATTTAAATGTAAACATATATTTCATTTTCTCAAATGGGAACCAACAACCAGTCGATTTTACAGTTACACTCTGTGAAAATGCACCACCACTGACCTCTGGTATAATTTGGCTACTTAATAAGCGGGCGAAGCCGCAAGTAAGTCACTAGTTTGTACAAATGCAAAAGAGTACACTACATCCTCAATAAAGTAAATATTGTCGAAGCTCGCAATGTGTACAATATAAGCTTTAGAGCAAACATAGCGTTCATGTTAATATCTTGCTATTTTCAATTTCATACCATCGTCATAGATAAACGCGCCCTTATGTCATGTTATTTGAGATTTATGTACAGTCAGAGACAATAACATGCTTCATAAATCTGAATCATATTTCCCCAGTATTTTTTTACATGTATAAATAGCTGGATATTTGTTCAACGTATTGAAATTTTATAGAAAATTCTTTAAGGAAATTGTATTTTAGTTTCTATGGAAATTTCAATAATTCTAGTAAACGTTTGAATACTATTTACGAGGGAAATTGTGTTATTTCAATATTCTTTGAGTTTGTCGTGCCATAGGGGGACAAGTTTGCGACTGTATACGAGGCGGTTGTTGGTTCAATTCCCACTCAAGGGGATATTTAATATTTTTTTTACTATTTCCGGTAACGAGGCGAGCCGCGGTGATGAGCCACTTAGCACGCAATGCATGAAGAATTGGGCGGAAAGTGGGGAGCAGAAATGTCTGAATTCAGAACGGAGTCTCTTAACACTACGTTATCAGTTTCCCTCTGCCTAACCTGCCTATGTATTTTCCTTTCAAATGAAATCCTAAATGTATATTATTCAAAGACTGCGAATAAGATTATGATATAAAAGATTGCGAATTGATTATTTTTTTTCATTATGTAATTAATTAATTATGGGGGACAACAGAGATAATAAATATTTAAAATCGTACGGTTGGGCAAGGCCAACAAAATTATATAATATATGGAGTATCTGAAGTCTGCGTGGAAAAATAGACTGAGAAAACGTTTGTGCCATAATACTCTCTCACTTTTTTCTCTCTTTCTCTCTCTTTCACTTTCCGCCTGAATTTGAGACAACGCCATGTTGAGTGGCAGAATTCAAAGTCCCACTTTAGCTCGTTATAATTAATTCATGTTAAAATATAAATGTTATACATTTACTATACATATACGTATATAAAAAAAAGCCGCTGCCATTTAATACTATTTTGCAGATTCAATGAACAACTGAAGCACCTCTCATTTCATTTTATATGTGACAATGAAGAAATGACCCGGACTTTTTACGTTTTGTCTTTTATTACGCTTTTACAGTTTCTCGTAAAACCTTTATCGGTGTAAACGTCCTTAAACTGTTGGAAACAAAATTTGTTATGATTAGAAACCAGTCAATAAAACAGACGTTACATAAAGAAATAAAAAATACAAAAATATATTGCGGCAAATATAACTATTTTTTGCTATTTTTTAGCGTCGCTGTATCCCGCACACAGTAGGTTAGTGCTTTGCATCGATACTAAAGCAAAGAATTGAAAATAATAAGCCGGGGCAAACGTATTTGAATATATTATTAGTGATTAAACCTCTTTGGCTGTTGTAATTGTTACTGGCTGATGAAAAAAAAAACTAGTTCCCGCCACTTTTCAATTGTTTATCAGCAAGCAAGTATGTGATGAAGAAGTTTGGTCGGAAGCCACGAATGCCGTGAATAAAATTTCTGCAGTTTACGGACCCAATGCAGTATCAATAAGAGTAGCACAAATGTGGCTCAAGGGTGTCAAGTCAGGAAATTTTAGTGTGAGAGATGAAGTTAAATATAATGAAATATTTTCCTTTGTATGAACAAGATGAAAATACCCCTGCCCTGACCTAATATACTCGTAAGATTAAATAAATATTTCATTTCCCGAATCAGGATCGAACCCACAACTCTTGTGCCCCTGCGCCACGACTGGCCCCAATATTGCTTAAAAAATATTTTATTAAACACTGTAATATAAACTTATTGTATTTCATAAATATTTTAGCTGAGGGCTTACCGCTAATAAAATGAATTGATTTACTCAGACTCATACTCATCTTTTTTCATTATTCTTCTCCGTTTCATTTATTTCTAGTATCATGTATCATGAACAGATAACGCAAGCAAGCATAATAACAACAATAATATTTATATAATTCAAAAGGCAATCCTGTCTAGTACATCTATCTATCTTTTTTTAACTTTACTTTTTTAGTAGTATAGACAGAAGCTACGCAGTGCTAAGACACTCTTTTACCAACTTTCCATCCGAATTTTAGATAATATGTGTGACTGAAGTCTCAAATTCGAACAGTAGTAGAACTCATTGCCGCACTTTGTCGAGACGGTTTGGTTCAGATGGTAAATTTAACTTCACAACTTTCTTAAACAAAAAAATAAATAAGCTTATAGATAAATAAATATTTCAAGAAGATAATTTAAGAATGTAACATAACATTTAATATCTTAACTTCTTAACTTCATACAGAGTCTTTGGCAACTCCTCATCTATTTTAATCAGATTAACCAGCTACGACGTCATATATTCCATGTTTATTGACAATCTCCTCTACGAAGTTTGATTTAAATTAGTGTTCCCTATATGATGAATCTTGATTAAATGTTCAAAATTTTCCATGTTTTATATACAGAAAGAATATTAATGTGAAAGTTTGTGAACGTGGAAAGCTATTCAGATTTATATTATTAGTAGGTATCTGTCATATAAGGAAATCTAACGTAAACTAGCGTTATGTACCCTAGAAAAGATATTGAAAAAAATCGACTAACACACCGAAGAAAAAACCCGATAAAACCCTTATCATGAAACACAATTTCAGAAATTAGAATATTCAAAACAAAGTGACTAAACACAAGTACGACAATACGTCCTAAACAACAAACACAACAGTCACTGTTCCAATATGGCCTCTAAGTTTATATGAAACGATACAATATTTCGTTATAAAAGCCGCCACTGTAGCCCGTGTCTGACCTAACAAAGCGAGAAAAGCCCGATAGAATTCAATTTGCGGGATCTTGGCCACTACAAATATTTGCTTCGCAAACAACTCGAGGAGACGCAAATTGGGTATCGGGTGCCCATTTGTTATGCCTATCTATTTAATTGTCTTATTTTAACTGTGTGTGCTTTAAATGTGTTTGTTTGTTGTGTTTGTGTTGTTTTTAAGTATTAGATCTTTCAATATATTCAATTCACATTCACAGCAGTAGTAACATTTTATAATGCTGTTATGCTGTTGATGTTCAGTCAAAGATAGACATTTATAGTAAATAGAAATTTAAAAAAGCATGTTTTGAGTTACTTCCTGATGGTAGCTTCTTGTAAGACTATTGCTAAGACTAATATAACATAAATGTCAGTAATATGACATTTCTATACAATTAAATATTGATAATTCAAAAGTACTTGTAATGGCCTAATTGAATAAACTATAAAGCAGTATTTTTGGAGTAAGCAAAACGGACTTTGCGATATAAAATAATAAATCAGCTTCACGGTGTATCCCGCACACAGCAGGGTAGGCAGAGGGAATCCAGTGATAAGACACTCTGTTCTCCGTTTCTGCTGAATTCTGTAGGCATTAAGTGTTGAGTGGCAGAACTCAACGCCGCGCTTTGCCTCGATATCAGAGCGAAGAAATGAAAAGATAAATTAAAATAAATATTTCATCGCCTCGAGTGAGAATCGAACCCAAAACCGTCGCCTTACAGTTACATCCTTGTGCCGCTGCGCTACAACAGCCTCAGACTAGACCAGTATTTGTTCATTATGGTATTTCAATTTTAATACCTATTTGCATTTAAATTTTAGTTGTAGAGTAAACGATAATACTTACAATAATGTACCCGCAAGGGCTGCATTGCATAGTGCGGAATTGAATTCATCCATTCTACAGTAATTTAGATGGAGAGTGGATAAAAGATAACGGAAACGTGAAAATAAAAAATATACCAATAAACTTATTTATGGTATTGGCACAACAATTCTGTAGTTTGTGGAAACCCTAAACAGATTTCCAGTAATTTTCCTTTATTTGATGACAAATATAAATAACAATTTGAAATTATATTTGTAAAATATCCAATTATTATTTGTTATTTCACTATTTTTATGAATAATTATGCGTTATATAAATTTAAAAGTTTTCAAATAAGATTTGCTTAATCTTCTTTCATACACCCCTGTCGAAGATCATGAACTGTTATTCACATTTGAAAGCGAAGTTTCTTTCAAGCATTTTCCAGTTCTTCAGCAATGCGTGTGCAGTCGAAAAACATAATCGATTCCTGTACTGGTAACGAGTGCAGGACTTGATCAGGTCTGTACATCTCGTGGGCAATCGACTGCGACAGCACAGTCCTTCAACTCTTCCTTGTATTATAAGGCATTCTATATATAAGGCAAAGTGTGATGTGCGTAAACATGTTAAAATATTCCTTGTACAATCGAGTTATTTTCAGATGAAATCGTTAGTAAAAAAAGCAGATTATTTAACTTTCAACAACCGCCTCCATCACCATATTTCAAAGCCATCAATCTTTACATGCAGTCTGAATCGTGACGTATCTGCATAGAGAATATTAAAAGATACTAGACCCTTAATGTTTTTGGTTATGCGATGATTTTTCCATATTTTCTTGAGCTCTTCAACAGCAGCAGCAGCCAGCAGCAGATAAATAGCAACAGTATAATGTTCTCTTTACTAGTGCTAGTAATATGGATTTCATCACGATCCAAAATCAATTTAAAATCAGTTAAAATCAGTGAATGGAGTGTCTTAACACTAGATACTTACTTACTACTACTAGAGATTACTGCCTACCCTGCTGTTGCTGCGGGATACAGCGTGAAGCTGATTTGATTTATTTTTAAGAAACAAACACAATTTAAATATAATCAGTCCCTCAAATGGAGATCGAATCCACAATCATCGCGTTTACAATCAGACGCAATCCTACTGTACCGCGACGAGCTTTGCATAAAAAATCTATACATTTTATCAGAAAACCATGTTTACAAAGAATATTAGTTATCTATACTTCCACTAAGTAAATACCATCGCATCGTTATTCTTCTTCCCATTTTTATTTTACCAAGTTAGTTCCAGGCAAAAAATACCAACTTCTTTATTTATTTCCCAACTAGTTTGTTAAGTATTCAGTGAAACTGTGAACATAATGGACCAAAGTTTTTTCTCAATTTAGCAGTTTACGGATCATTTTGGTACTTACGAGGATTTTCCAAAGCAATATTTCCAATAGAAGCAATTAAGGGAAAATTTTCCTGTTCAAGCTACACAAACTCTTTTACTTGAA
>DWGR01004251.1:0-11302 GCA_018247715.1 Heliconius burneyi | reverse complement strand
AAAGATTAAGTAAAACAAAAACCATCCTATTTATCCTTACTCCTAAACGGAACGAGCCCTTGATAAATGATAATGAAGACAAACGATACACTTGATGGATGAACCAGTTAAAATGGTTACTAGACTAAATTTTTGGAAAATTCTAGAAACACTACTTGTAATTAAAACAATAATTTATTCTTTCTTAATAAGAGACTTGAGCTAATAAAGAAAATGTATGCGTGAACCTAAGTTGTTGTTACTTGTACAGAAGGACAAGCAAATTAAACTACCTAATTTAGATAAACTGATGCCCACTCGGCGTCCAATTTAAAAGACATTGCGTGTCCAGTGGAGATGCTTAAAACTGTTTTTACGAGTGAAAAAAAATATTCCCTTAATAGGAAATCGAATCCACAACTTTAGCTTACAATCAGTATCAGCCGCCGCGTTATGACGGCCTTAATATTATTATCCTAATCGCTACTTTAAACTTAGCTATATTTTTTTGTCTCAAAATAAGAGTGACAAGATAACTGGGAAAAAAGAGGCCGTCGTAGCGCAGCGGCACAAGGGTGTGACTGTAACGTGATGGTTGTGGGTTCGATCCCCACTCAAAGAGGTGAAATATTTATTTACGTTTATATTTCCATTTGTTCGCTTTGGTGTTGAGGTAAAGCGTGGCGTTGAGTTCTGCCACTCAGCACGCAACGCCCCCAGAATGCGGCAGAAAGTGGGGAATAGAGTGTCTAGGTCTGCCTACCAAGCTTATTGGGCCTTAATATTTCGAGTGACTGCCTGTATCGCGATCACCTGGAAAGCAAGGCCAAGTTGGCCTCGAAGAAGCTGGGGGTCATCAACAGAGCGAGACGGTACTTTTCGCCAAAACACCGTTTGGCCCTATATAGGGCCC
This sequence comes from Heliconius burneyi, assembly GCA_018247715.1. Taxonomy (NCBI): domain Eukaryota; kingdom Metazoa; phylum Arthropoda; class Insecta; order Lepidoptera; family Nymphalidae; genus Heliconius; species Heliconius burneyi. Next base: position 10,410 of record DWGR01004251.1, on the reverse strand, counting down.
AGGTTCGGCCTCATATGGAGTACTGTTCTCATCTCTGGGCTGGTGCACCCCAGTATCAGCTTGTCCCATTTGATCGCATACATCCCATTTGATCGCGTACTGTGTGGTTGGAAAATTCAGCGGCAGGCAACAGGTCAAACAGTTCTTCAGAACACTCCCCATGATAAATGCGATAGAGAACGCACAGCGAGGAGACGTCTCTACGCAAAGCCAAAGTGTCAAGCCTTTCACAGATCATTGGATCCCTAATGATTCGAATGGGTCTACGTTGTATGCAATATATATAAAAGAAGATAAAGTAATTATTGTAACCATCTGCAATTTGAATAATAATATCGCAAAATTAAGAAGTATGGAAACGGCAATCAAATAATACAAACAAACCAACGAAACATTCTATGTTTACTAGTAGTATAGTATACTAGTCTTTACACTTTTAAAATAGTTAGTCCATCTTTATTACTGACACGACTTAGCAGTTTGTTTGATCTTCTCAAGATTTAAAATCTTTAAGATACCTAAGAAACCTTAAAACTTTGAATAAATACAGAATGTGCTAATAGAATTTTATCAAAGAAAATCTTTCGAGTAAAGCTCTGGGCTTAAAATTCTCTATTTAAGTTTACTGTTTTGGAATACCAAATGTAAATCCGGAACTTCTTTATTGAAACGGCTTTTGATCGATGTTTTAATTAGGAGTTAGTCCTTTTAATCGATTTAAAGTTGAATTTTTAGTACAATTTTCATGTATAATTTTAATATACTAAATATATGAAGAAGTACAAAAAATCATTTGCTTTTGCGTAACTCAGTATAACTCATATAGCAGGGTAGGCAAAGGGAACCTTGTATAGTACGTACCCCAAAGCACCGCTCAATTTTTGAGAAATTACATGTTGAGTGATGGAACACTATATGCATTATATACAGATTTGCACTATATACAGAGCAAAGAGAATGACAACAATTCATTCTTTAGAGTGGTATTCTAACTCCCACCACTTGCGTTTACTTGCGTGCCACGACTCTACGACTCGATGGCGTTCAAAAAATATATATGTATGAAAAACCTTTAAATTTTGCATAAAATATACTCTATTATGTGGCACTTAAAGAGGATAGCTTTTTAGAACATCATTCAGTTTTTCTTAGGAAAATACAGTTTTTTTAGCTTATGCTATTTCCTACGCATAGGTAGAGTGAATTTGGAAACCTCGTGTTAAGTCACTCAACCCACAACCGTCAAATTTACATTCGCACACTTATACTCCTGCGCTATGATGATCTCAATGATGTTTAAATGTAACTAACTTAAAAAAAACACTCAATATATATAAGAACGAAAATAATGAAAGTACACAATCAAAAGTGTCATACAAAAATGTATTGTAGCCGCCGGTAAAATTCAGATCAAAGAAAAATCTATTTAATTTTCTCCATATGAAACAGAAGCTCGTTACTGTTGACTTTATTTTAAATATAAAATAGTAATCGTAAAAAGGCGATGGCGAAATAATTGTACACAATCCTGTAAAGGTATACCTCAGCACCGTTTGTGATATACTGTATAAAAGGCAGTATTTGAGTAGATTGTAATATTAGTTAATTAGCCCATATTAAGCTCGAGCAGTGAAGGTGAATGTACATACGATGTAAAAGTGCGCCTTAAGTCCCAGGAACTTTTACTAATACGAGAGAATAAGTATTTGTATTTATTGTAAACTGAAGATTTGATATCGTATAAAAAAGTTGTAGAGGAGAGTCGTTTTTCGCTCATCATTCTAATGCAGAAGACAGTATAATCATTTCAATAAATAATATTAAATAATACTGCAAACGCGACAGGGTGAAGTTTCGATTCCCACTCGAGAAGATGAAATATTTAATATTTTAATTTCCTAGTCTTAACACCAGGTGTGGGATACAGCATGAAGCTACAAGAAAAGTAACTGCTGAAATCTTTAAAAGAATAATGTTTTTTAACTTAAGATACGTAATACGAATGTGTACAAATGTATAACTTTATAAAACCTCCTTCCTATACAGTAATTATTCTCGCAATCCCATTACGATCCCACCCATTATGACTCCCAACTTCGACGGTTAAGCTTGGTTGGAATTTGAGAAAGAGTGACCATGCGTAGAGTGAAAGAGGGCTCTTATTGGATATATTACCCATTGGGGATAAAAGTAAAAAATCTTTTATAATATTTCACTATTGTTTTCAAATGTTGCATAGTGAGAGCATAGTGGAAGAATATTGAGTGATGAAACATATCGCCACGTTTAATTTTGTTAGCAGAGCAAGAAAGTATAAAAAATTACTCCCCTGGGAGGAAATCTAAACCCGCAACCGTCGTGTACAAAATAAAAACTAAATCTAAAATAGATTTACTTTTTATATTTTTATTTGAACCTATATCTATCTATTTATATACTTAAAGTTAAACTGAATTCAGTGAAGTATCTAGTACCTAATTTACGCGCTCGAGAGATTCACTCGTTACAAATCTTTTTACTACAATAATTGATATTTATAGTTCATTTTTAATAATAATATTTAATCAAATTGCGTGGCGATATAAAGCCACTAATGACGTTGGATGCATTAAGCGATAATTGGAATGGAAAATAGCCTTACTTTCGCACGACTGACTCGTATATTTTATACTAGTTTTATCCGGCGTCTTTCTTTTTGCCTATGTTGACTGTTTTGGTCGACCGGTTCTCTTCTTTTGAATTAAATTATCCATCATCATTATCGCCATCATCCTCATTAATAAGGTCGGTGCGACTCTAGGCGGTAAGTTCAGTCGATACACTCAATATCTTGTAAATTCGGCAACGTTGCCAGAAGGGGTTTCTTTAAGGTTATCTCAAAACAAAAATGTAAGATCACTTTAATATCCATCAGTCAAGGCAATTTCCTTCTCTTATACATTTAAGCACATTATATTAGAGCACAGTCATGATGATGATGATGATGATGAATTATTTTATCTCAAAAGAAAACCAGTCGACCAAAACAGTAAAAATAATATATGGAGAGTAGAAAATGAAAGTCAATGGAAAAAATTACTTTGACGAATTATAAAAACGGTAAACTCGAAAAAATGAACTCCACGCTACCAACTACCCGGTAAATAGCAGGATAGGTAGAGGCAACCTTGTGTTAAGATACTCCCTTCCCTTCAAAGACTAGTATCAAAATAATATTGAATTCAATTCATTCAAAAAGGTTACTTAGCGAAATTTATCCACATCCTGTGTCAATGTGGGCCGACCAAATGCTCGCCTATTAGAGATTATTTAAATTGGCCATCAGTTCGTGTGACGGCACTTTGTTCAAATATGGGCGCATAGCTTGCGGTGTTCCTGTTTACGAGATGTACGTTTTCCATATGTAATTATATTAATTATATTAACTGTGCGTGTTAGTTTTGTTTATGTGAATGTTATGATGTTCATATTTGAAATAAAGACTTAATTGGATCAGGAACTGACTTTGAACAGTGAGAACGGAGTGTCATAACACGAGGTTTCCAAATTCCCTTTGTCATGTGTGGGATAAAGAGTGAAATTAAAAAATAAATTAAGCAATTAATAATATACAAAAAAAAAGTAAAATGTGCTTACTGTCTATTACTAAGTCCGTATTTTATCAACTCAGCACTCACAACATACTTTCAAAGCAAGGCATGTATACTTTAAAAAAGATTTATTCTTAATAAATATTATATAAGATCGATACAACTTTTTACAAGAAAAGAAGGTTCAAAAGCAAAGGCAGCGGTGCGTAGCGGCGCATTCATAAACAAACAAAAAGGTAACACTTTATTCGGACGAGACGTGATTTGGCCGAGACCTTTTAAGATATTTCACTGTAACGAGCCTATTCTTGTAGTACGAGAATGTTATTTATTATGAACGACGACCTTTTGGAACCTTTTGAAATCACAATTACTAATGAACTTAGTAAAAGTTTAACGTAAAGGTTTTTTTGTAGTAAAATAACTATTTGAGGATGTATCGTTACTTTATTACAACCCATGCCTGTACCATTTAGATAAATGAAACATATTTTTGAATATTTGATTTTCATTATTTTTTTCTACGCTCACATTTTATATTTAGTTTTTTACACTTTTGTATTTTATTCTGTATATCAGGCTAGGCAGAGAAAATCTAGTGCTAAGACACTCCACTCTGCAATCCGAAACATTTTGTCAGTGATGGCTCTCAATGCCGCGTTTTTTTCTTATCATAGCAATATTTTATGCGTTCCCAAATACTTTTCTTCTACAGTGTGTGTTGTGTTCAAAAATATTAGCCAAGTGCGGGTTGGATTCGCAAAATGAGGTTTCAGTACCAATTTCAGGGTTGGAGGTGAACGAATACTACAATTCTATAAATATTGGTAAATTTTAGTTTGCGGGTGAATGCACTCATTTCGTGTGAAAAAATTACAATTATAAGTTCTCACTTAGTGCCAAATTTTATAACTGTAGGACTACGGGAAGTATTCTTTAGGTTGGATTATGCGGCGAATTTTATACAAAATGCAGCAAAAAATGCATAAATGCATCTTTTGATTAGGATAATTTTGAGGCTTGATTTTTTTCTACTCTATAAACAATCGTAGATAAATAACTGATATTAATTTTAGCTACCTCTATGCGATTTGGCGATAATTGGCTTTGACTGACAGACGGATAATAAACCAAACCAATAACGGTTCCGTTTTAGCTTTTGAGGTACGAAACCCTAAAAATAATAAAATAGAATATTTTAATACCACACGAAAGAAACACAATATTATATCAGTAAGATTTTCTGCATTGAACATCAGCTTTTGCGCTTTAAGCAAATATAAGTGGAAAGCAGTTATGATTAAATGTACGGTTATTGCAAGTACCGGAAGCGGATGTACTATTCATTTCCATTTGCAACATTGTACTAAATTTTGTATAAATGCAAAAGTGGTGAACTCTGTGAACTCTGTGTTTTTCGATATTTTATATGTTATTTATTTCAAGTGGCAAATATGAAACCAGTCGTAACGCAGCATAAAGTTGACTGTAAACACGACTGATTTTGAGTTTCGCGAGTTAAAGATTCGCGTTTTATCTCGCTTAGTACGCAGAGAGCATCGAGTGTCTACACTCTATTTCTTCCGTCTGAATTCGAGATATTGCGTGTTGGAAGTTGGTTGATTAGTTGGATGAAACTCAATATACGCTATATTACCGAGTAGGAAAATTATTTTTAACTAATCACCTTTCTTTTTCCTTTTTTTTAGCTTCACTGAATGCAGTTTTCATTCATTATTATTAAAACGGCGTCTCAAGATCGCTCTCAAGATTGACCGCAGAGTTGAGCATATAAATTTAGGTCTAGGCTCTCGCTGCCTACCCAGTTATACGCAGGATACAGTGTTAAACCATAAATAACAACATTTAAGACTAAAAGTGAACATATCCAAAGAGACTGTCAAGTCCCGTCGGTCCATAAATAACTGGTCTGCTCTAAGCATTAGCCTATATAAGCCACATGCATTTTGCAGATACGAACGTTGTTTTATTGTATATTCTTATATGATTTACTGGTATGCGGTTTGTGATTTATGTATTGTACATTTTATAATAATATATATTTTAAATTGATATTTTAAGTTACATACGTAGTCCAGGGACCAGTCATTTTTATTACGTCTAAATTTAGGATTCATAATAAAAAAAATATATAACAAACAAGAACTCAATTGAATACACATTAAAAAACCAATAGTTTCTTAGCCTCAACAGCCACTAGTAACAAAACGCATATTATGTTTCCACCTTTGTGAACCTCATTTCTATAACTTTATTTTCTTTGCTTATTTTATTTATGGTGCAATAAAGAATATATGAATATGTTATTAAACGTTCTTTTTAAGTATTAATTAGATGTTTTAAAATTTTAACCAAATTTTAGGTTGCCATTGACTTACCACTTGCATTTTGTAGAATTCGTAAATGTTATGATAAGCGAGCGGCAAACTTACCTCACGAATAGTCTAATTAAGTTAAGACACCATAATTCTTCATTTAATACGTGCACGCGTGATTTATGCTCGCCTAGTAAGTGATAAAACCTGGAGCGGGACCATTTTGAGGGTATTTTAATATTCACAAAGAATGCTAATATAAAAAATTCTACGATATGTAGATGAATATCAAAATATGCACTATACTTTCGTTTTTATGTTTTTTTTTCGCTTATTCATTACGTAACATATTTGTCTTTGTCTATGTTATATCGGCTCAACAGTACAGTACAGTTACTGTGGGGCGAGCCCTAAGCGTGCAACTGTACACGCGACAGATTTTGGGTTCGATTTTCATTCGAGAATATAGTTCATATCTTAATTTGAGTCGCTCTAGTAACAAGAAAAAGCGCAACGTTGCGTCGCATTACTAAATCTCTCTTAAAGTCAGTGAAAAGTGGGGAACAGGAGAGTGTCAACACTAGATTCTCTCTGCGTTACGTTTGTTTTTTTACCCTGTTGCGTTTGGATATTTTTTATTTTTACATCTCAGAAACCATACAGTAGAACTATTGGTTTTTTTATTCTCACAACAGTTAATTGTTAAAATTAAGAAAATAAAGTAATATTTATAATTGTTTCAAACTTAATCCCGGAAAGAAAATGTAAACTGTAATTATTTTATATGTGAAAATGCGACCAAGTTTTAAATAGCACGACTATTAATTATACGATTGCGCAACAGAAACTCAAACAGAAAGTCAATTTGGCCCACGGAGACGACAGTGAGGACAAGTTACTGCGTTGAGTGAGGATTTTGGAGATACAACAATTAAAATGAATAAATGAAAATAATTATTTATATTGTTACTATGTGGAGGTCCATTTTTAATACACACAGTGTAGCTAACTAGTTACGCCACGCAATGTCATACTTCCTGTCCAATTTCCGGGTTATAAGTTGGGTTGAGTTGCGGAATTAAACGTCGCACTTGCTGTATTTACCTTACCCCCTAGAGATTTCATTTTAATTTTACCAAAGTACAAAAAAAACACGTGCTTAAATTGAATACCAAGTGGCCAAATCCCACTGTCCCTAGTTAGCCATAGTTTAAAAACTTAATTTTATTTCACCATTTGCTTGTACAATATAGCAAAAAATATATACACGAATATGTGAAAGGATTAATGAGTACTGGCGCGTGCACTGTTTTATTGAATAGGCAACGTTTCTGTTTCCGTCATTTCCATTAAACGTGAATTTGACGCTTTTAAATGTTTGTGAGAGCGTGGTGTGAATTACGGCCTCCAAACCACTTTATCACCTTTTTATTTTAAACTGAACGAGTCCTACCTTGCGAGTACGCTGGCGTTTACTATAAACTATAAAGAAGAATTTACATTATATTGGTTCGGATTTGGGTCCAATCTTATGTAACTTTATTTTCAGCTTCACGCTGTATCCCTCCTGTGGTAAGGTTGGTAGAGAGAGAGGTGTAAAGATATTCCGCTCCCTACTTTCGACCTCAACGCGCGCCTCGATACCAGAGCGAAGAAATGAAACCATACTTTTTTATTTTATCAAAGGGGAATCAAACCTCACATCAGTCGCGTTTACGGTCTCATGCTTGTACCCAGCGCCACGACTGGCCTCATATTCTTGTTTGAGTAATATTGTTATATGCGTGATATTATTGACTTATTATTTCTCATATCTGAAAATATTAATAAAAAAATTAAAATAAAAACGGGAACATACTGGGACTGACATTATAGCATGAATTGTCCCTAAGGCTTAAAGTCACATTATTTACCGTTCCCATAATAATTCCTGGAAATCCTCTCTTAGCAGTCCTTTATATTTGTCAAGGAACATTTATGCCATTAAATTTCAGCTTTCTACGCCGCGTAGTTTTAGCTGTGCGTTGTAAGTCAGCTCTAGACAAGCGTTTATACTTACCACGATAGTACATATGGCCTGGATATTAATAATTTAATTTTTGATTAATGAAATATAACAATATTATAAAATATTGATTTTCCTCTAGTTCGGCAATGGCCTTGTTCACTGTCATCCTTCTTATTATTAGTCTTATGCTTTTTACCTGACTTTTTTCCATTAAAGTGCTTGGCGATACTCTCAAAGGTGCTTGGCGATACTCTCTTGCCCCATAATTTCTTTTTTTACCGTTCTTTCGTAAATCATTTTCAAAAATATTACATATGTACCTTTAATATATTATCGATTACGATAAATTATAAGACCTCGACGTATATGAAATGGGTGAAAGAAGAATTGTTCACGTTGTTATTCTTAAACAAAAAAATATTATGAAAAAAAAATTATCTCAATATTTTTTTAGTGTAAGTAAAAAATCAAAGAGATTAATTTAAACTCCAAAATGATTCAAAATGAAATCAACTTTCACAAGCGTTGGTCAGATCTCAATAAGCATTTTGTGTTTATAGAAATTATATTCACATTTTTTTTCGAAACGAAGCAGATTTCAAAGCCGAGCTCGCGGTTTGCGTTTGAATGAATTAAACGTTTCTGTAAAAAATGTAAAGCTTCACTTAATGTAAATAAACGTTAAAATCTGTTCAATGACACCCGTTATGAATCTCTCGTTTAAAAGAGAACATTCCTTACCATATTTTAAGTTTTTAAAATAAATTAAAATAAAATCAAAATTAGCTTCACGCTGTATCCCGCACAAAGCAGAGTAGGCATCTAGTTTTAAGACACTCCGTTCCCCACTTTCTGCAGGATTCTGAACAGAGTGTTGTTCAGAACAGAGTGATGAGCAGAACTCAACGTCGTGCTTTGCCTCTACACCAGAGCGAAGAAATGTAAATATAAACGTAAATAAATATTTCACTTCATCGAGTGAGGGTCGAACCCACAATCGTCGCGTTACAGTTACATGAATGTGCCGCCGCGCCACGTCGGCCTCAATAATAAATTGATAATTTATTATATTCATTAAATATTTTTCCGTAGCATGACGCCGCCCTTCGTAGAGGTTCAAATTACATTTAAGTTACGATTTAACAATTAAAAAACTTATAAAATATAATTTTTTCAACCGTACATTTAAAAAGTAATCGCGTTGAGTGTCGTCCGAAGTGCTCAAAGTCTGTTGATTGTTGGAATACATTAATGATTTATTAAGAGATTGTTTACTGCAGGAGTGCGGCAATAGTATTTTTCATTACCAGTTTTAAAACACCCGTTCGTCATTTTCATCTTCTTGTTACCAGAGCTGGGTAACAAGAAGATGAAAATAAAAGTATTGTTCTTTTCTTTTCATTTTCTATAATCCCACGAATGCAAATCTATCCCATCATCGGACTTACAGTGACACACTTTGTCCTCTCTACGACAGCTTCAAATAATATAATTTCTTATAAATTCAAAATATTCTTAATTCAAAGAGATTAAAATAAGTACTCTTGAATCGTCGAATGAAAATATAGATGAAAAAGCTCTCACCGGTTCAGAAGGCAGTTCTGCTGAGAAGAGCCGGCAAGAAACTCAACAGTTGCTCTTTTCAATTTCAATAGTATAATTTAATTACTACATTAGATGACAACTATGCTGGACGACATTCAACAGACATTAATTCCATACATTTTAATCCTCTAAATATTCTTGAACAGTGTAAAAGCTTTACCTATTACAACTGGCCTATACAAACAAAACTGAAACTGCAAAGTAAAAGCGACGTTGGATATTATTTCGTAGCACCCGTTTACTTGAGCGTCGTTCGTATTCGGCAATTCTTATGCAAATTTTAGATTGCAGTGATTATATTATAAAAATTAATATTCTAATTTTACTTTGTCCCGCTGTTGTTATATGCACCTGGTGTGCTCGTTTTATTGTTTATTTTAAATTTTATATTTGAGAGATGTGAGTGACTCTTTAACTTCTTTTCACTCTATTATAAATAACTTTAATATTACAAGTTGCAATAATAAACGAAACTTATCTAAAAATATGTTAAACTTATTTTAACACGTGTGTGTGTGTGGTACCTCATTAGTGAGAGTAAACGTGAGTATATATTTAATTGACATTAAAATATTTCCAGTGGAATTTCCATATACCTACGTATACTTTAATAAGGTTACCTTAATTATGTTGGGTTATTTTTTATCTTTTCTAAAACACTACCAATACTTATTATTCAACATTTTGTATTTTTCAATGTAATATAATTACTTAGTAATGATAAAGTACAAACTTGTAGAAGATACATTAAGTTTAGCAAACAAATATTTTTCTATATTACGTACGTTGTTTCCCGTGTACAGCATTGCAGGCGGAGGTACTCGATTGTTATGAATTCTAGAGGCATTGCCTGTTGGTTGATTGAATTCAA
>DWGR01004250.1:0-11303 GCA_018247715.1 Heliconius burneyi | reverse complement strand
GCCATAAAACGTTTTTACCGTCAAAAAGTAGACGCGCCAAAGATAACCCTGCCTGTATCGCATTCTCATCTTTCCTGTGTCGCTCGAGGATAGAATGTTAAAATAAGAATTGTATAAAAAATATTGAGCCTAGTACGTAAATATTGGTTTAACATTTATTTATTTGATTTAAATATATCATTTAACTAGATTTTATTTGGAGCTTCGCAAGGGTCACGTCAGAAAAATCACTTCTAAACAGTAGTTCCTCAGGTTATTGAGTTTAACAAAACAAACTGTTCAGCTTTATAATTATACTCCTGTCTATTTTGTCTTACTTTAGATGTGTACTGGAAAAGCTTATGTAACCTGGAACTGAGAGGGGATGGACCAGGTAAAATGCACATAGGAGAGATATCCAATAAATCTTACTTTCAATACTATATACAATAGACTTCTATAACATATTTATAAACTATAATTATTCCCGACAGTATATATAAAATAATACACTTTGGTGCTTAAATCCAACAGATTGTTTCTAAATTTCATTCTTATTTATGTGAGACTAGTAACCGAAACGCGGCTTCGCCTGCTTAAACTTATTATTATATTGCCAAAATATGTAAAATCTTTACATAAATTGTAGGCTATGTGTTACTCTCCTGTATAAACTGTATTACTGTAAAAAAATCAACGAAATCTGTTTAGTAGTTTTTGCGTGTAAGTGGAACAAACATCCATCCTTGCAAATGGTGTTCATGTATGTACGTTTGCTAATTAATAAATAATTAATAAAAGCAGATGACGTATTCTATTGAGAAAACTCATCCGTATACGTCAACAGTAAGAAAAGTGATTGGTATAGACGTTTTTTTTTGTCTTTTAATTGTAATAGGAACAATGGTAGAGAGGAAAAACATGAGCTCGTCTAGGAAGGCGTACATGAAACGATTGATTCTCATAGAAAAAGCGAGAGTGATGGTTTATTCTACTTACACAATTTGGGATATAACATAAATATTTACACATATACAAAAAAAGTTTCCATTACTGCGTGACTGACAGACAACATACATTACGAAGAGAAAGGAGTGTAGGGGAGCAAGACGATTTTTTGAAAATCCTAGGGGTACTGGTAAAAATTAGACTTTCCATATTACGTGTTATAGTCAGACCAAGCAAAATTTCCAGTGACGACGAGTTTCATATTTTATATATTCTTTCTTATAATAATTCCTCAACACGAATGAAAACAAAAAAAAAAGTTATAATTTCGCCCATAAAATTGCGAACGAACTAAAAAAACTCGAAAGTAATTCACGTATCGTTATGAAGATCTAACGTTTCATAATTTAAAATTATAAATTATGATCGACTCGGCGAGATGCGGCAAGGGCGTGACCACTAAAACCACGGGAACGCAAACGTACAGTGCGACCGACGAGTTTTGGCCGCCTTGGAACTAGCTACAGACGGCTGCGCAATTCGTCTTTAAAACTTTATATTATTTTTAATTATTTGCTTCTCGAATGAACAATGCGCAAAAGTTCAGAAAATATACCTTCAGGGCCACAACTCGTTGATCGTCCTGTATAACGCGGCTGCTAGCCCGCGCTCGGGCAAAAAGTGAAGACTGGCACTTTTACTCGAACAGAGTAATCTTAGAATAGAGGAAACTATGAGTAGAATTATTTATTTTAATATATTGGTATTTCAAATATTTAGTGGATGATATAGTGTAACGTTGGGTTTCACCTCGCAAAGTCTCGATTTCGTGTGGAAAGCGCAAAGTGTCTTGATTCTTGGTTTATTGTTTTTAAATAAGAGTAATGTGAAAAAATGAATACTATTTAAAAATATGTATATACTTATATATAAATCTGTATTCGTACATATATCGTGTTGAAGTTGCATTTTTAGCACGCAATAACTTTATAATCGATTAGTTGCGATATGTAAAATCTATACTAAGAACAAGGCAGACACATTACGCGGCTGTTAGCGACTAAAAGCTAAGCCACTTCACACATACACATGTTATGTGTAAATATAGTGTAACGTTACAAAATAGAGAATTATATATTCCATATAAAAAAACACGCAATGCTTCCAGAATTCGGCAGTAAGTGCGGAACGGAGTGTCTTAACAATAGGTTCCCTCTGCATACTCTGGTGTGTGCGGGATACAGTGGGAAGCTGTTTCTTTTCTGTATATAAAATTATTTTTTATACGTTACGCTGTATCCCACACATAATAGGATAGGCAGATGACACGTTAGAATCTAGTAGAAAAATTTAAAAAATAATGTATGAAGAAATTGTAATTGTTATTTTTTTTATGATTTGTAGGCATAAATAATAAAAAAAACAAAATTACATATTTATAATTACATATATGTAACGAAAATTTTAAAGGAAAAAATAAATATGTAATTTTTCTTCTCCTTTTGTTTTTTACGCACTACGCACAATACGCAAAACAGACTGTTTCCCGGAGTCGCGGGTTCAAATCCCGTTACGTAAAACTTTTTATATTTCTTCGAAAAACGTAATATAATAAAGAAATATAAGGCTTGCTCTTTAATATTACTCTATTCCATTGACGCTCGCTCCACGTTTTATGGTGGGTTTTTATGGTTTTCAAACCATGTAACCGGTACGGGCGACCTTCAAGGACAGACTCGTCCGGTCGCGGGTTACTTACTGCCTTTCTGGTTGATCGGTTACCTTTGTACAGGTCTAATATTGTTTAATTATAAGAATATAACTTACTTTTTAATATAATTTCAATGAATTGTCTCTTGGCTACAATTTTGTGTTTAAGATTTGAATGATTATAAAATTAATTGGAAACTTTGGTAAAAAATATGCAAATATGTTTTCTAATGCTAATAGTCGATAATTTTAGGTATTAGTGATTAGGTATATTGCTTTATCCCGCGTTTAGCAGGATAGGCAGAGAGAATATAGTATTAAGACACTCTGTGCCCACTTTCCACTCAATTTTCGAGATATTGCGTGTTGGAACAGCACGTTGATCGTAATATATATATATATAGAATTTAACATGAAAAAAAGGGATGAAGATTTTTTTTAAATAGCTTTATACTGTGTCCAGCACCTAACAGAGTAGGCAAAAGGAACCTAGTGTTAAAACATTCCTTTCTTCGTTAAGACACTTTCGTTACCGTATTTCCGTCTAATTCTTGATATATTGCTTTTTGAGTCGCGAAACTCAACGCCTCCATTTACCTCGTTATCAGGGTGAAGAAATGAAAATATTAAATATTTCATTCCCACGTGGGAATCGAAGTGCCAACTATCGTGCTTATAGTAGTAGGTTAGCGCCACGATAGCCTTATATAATATATAATTCCTTATATAATATATAATTCTATTTGCGATACTTTTAGTACATCTATCCTGTGGAGATGCAGTTAATTCTTGATTTTCCTTATTTATTCAATACAAGTTAGCACAACCTTTCCTTTAGGAATGTACATACATGACTTACCTATTTCAAATATATTCTTGAAAATATATTGTTTTTGCGTGTATAGTTCTGATACGGTATAATTTCGGCTTGTTTTTATAATAACATTTTAAATAATAAATGAATATTAAGCACAGCGTAATGTTTCCCCACTCAACAGGCAATGCCTCGAAAGTTCGGCGAAAGGTGGGAACAAACTGTCTGTTGAGTTAATTTTATTGAGATGAATTTTAAGATTAAGATAAATTTGTCTTAAAATTATTTTTTTATCTTGCATACAGCAAGGCAGAGGGAACATTGTCCGTCGAATCTCAAGGTATTGCGTGTTGGTTGGCGGAACTCAACGCCGCACTTTGCCATGATACCAGAATGAAAATATTAAATATTTAATTTCCTTGAGTGGGCATCAAAACCACAACCAGTCACATTTACAGACTTTGTATGCCCCTGCGCCACAACTGGCCTAAATCCCATCTATCACATATTGTAGAGTTCAAAAGGTATATACGAGTATGCTTAGTACCTACTTTCACAATTATCAAAGACAAAGTTACGAACGACCTTTAAAAGCTTACACGTCAGTGGTAGAGCTTTTGAACTTTCATTTGTGTCGTTGACGCCTCGCATAGACTTAACATTCAAATTAGTTAGCGAAGTGAGCTTACGTGAGATGGAATAGCAATAATCACAATGTTATATGAATGATCTAAGTATTCTGTTTTTTTTTTTATTATAATAACATGGTTTAGAAAGAAATATTTTGATAACATAATGATGTTGACATTTAAAAAATTATAAATTGTGTAATTTTTATAGACAGCATTCAAAACATATGTAGGTCTCATACATTAACAATTCACAAAAATTTACAATTTTTGGCGTATATTGTAACGACATACCTATAAAACTTTGGTTTTCTTCAGATCTGTTATTTACGAAAAAAGCACACGAGCAAATATCTCCGTCCTGTAGCAGTTAAAGCGCTATAAGAAACATCTGAAGGATGGTTTTAACGTAATACTTATTTATGCAAGGCACTGAATGCCAAAGCGCTATGAAAATTTACTCTATTTACAAGATTTTATTTTGTTTATTTTTTCCAGTTAATAGAAGCTAAGGCTAAAAGCTTCTTCAACAGTATCTACATATCTATAAAGTTTTTTTTTATGGTAAAAGCATGGCAAACGAGTGTACGGATCACCTGATAGTAAGTGATCACCGCCGCCCACGACACCGCGTAATACCAGAGGAGCTACTGGTGCGTTGCCAGCTTTTGGGGTGGCTGGGCCCCGGAGCCCGGCATTACCCAATGCGAAACGCAGTGGCATAAAGCCACTACTTCACGCCGATTTTAAATGCCGGGGGGGTGGTCGAGTCTGCCCATGCGTGTCGCCATTGCTGGCGGCGTGACTCTCCCACTCGTACTTTAGTCGCCTCTTACGACCATTACGACCTCTTATCACCAGGACCAGGGTGATCCTAAGCCGGGAACACACGGTAAATTTATACTATTCATACGAAGTAGAAGGTTGGTCAATTTGAAAAAAAAAAAACGTTTTTCTGTCGAATAATCCCTTAATTGAGGAAGGGCTTATAATATTATAAAAAAAAAAAAAACATTCTTCTGTCTGTCTGAGAAAGACTATGTTATATAGGGTCTATTAAATCGCGTTAATTGTTTGATATCAGTCGTCGCGCAGTAGCACAAGCATGCGACTGTAGGTGCGACAGGTTATGCGTTCAATTTCCATTCGAGGTAATGATACATTTAATATCTCTTCACGCTGATAACGAGGTATAACGCGTTCCGTTACTCAACACGAAATGCCTCCGGAATTTGGAGGAAATAAGGGAACGAAAATATTTTAATGGGAAAGGGATCTTAACACTAGGTTCAAAGGTTCCGTATGTTTACCTTACTCTACCACATGGAGATGCAGATACCTCGGGCACTTGGAATGTGTCATGTGTCAAACATAATTCTTAGTTATTTCTATTTGGCCACAGGACCAAAGCCGCATAAAAGCTATTGAAATATATCTAAGAAAAGCTGAGGTAGCGTATATATAATATAATAGAAAGTGGGATTTAAAACCCACACCCATTATGTTCAGTCAGACAAGGTGCTGCAATGGCGTCATCTTTATGGAAAACTATTTGTAGCTAGACAATTGCAGATTCTAAATAAATATTTTGTTATTCTAAATAGTAGTAGTAGGTTATTCTAAATAGTAATAGTAGTAGGTAGTTTAAATCATTATTAAAAATTTAAATTATTATAATTAATTTAGAGAAAAAATTTTAACTGTATTTTTTTCTTCTTTATTATTGAAATAATGGAAGAAAATATTACTTACAGTTACAAAGAAAATAACTAGAAAATAATTGGTTGTATTTTTTGCATTATTCCATTCTCCACTTTCCGCTTAATTATCACGACATTACGTGTTGAATGTCGGAGCTCAACGCTGCGAGTTGTCTTATTAACAGCGTAAAAAATAATCCAACAAAACATCTTACATCCTTAACATATTCTTCTTTGAATACGATATATCGTACAATATAAATGTAATCGAGCACATTATTTCGTATAACTGCGAAGTAAGACAAGTTTGTCAGGTTATTTATTGTACTGGATTTCGCGTGATTCCTCATAGATTAGAACAATCTGGTGCACTTTGTATCTGTTGGAGGAAGGTCTCGCGGACGGTCGTTAGCCTTTAGTGCTTATATATCTAGGTATAAGAAGACCTTGTGACTTGCTGCATTTGGAATTCTATAGAATGAGGATAATATTAGTAAAATTATAATCTGTGCCTCTCTTCTCTCCGTCAATTAGTGCAAGTACCATCTTGCTTAAATGTATTGAAAATCCTTTAAATATTTGTTATCTCGACATTACGTGTTGTTCCCCATTTTTCGTCTAATTTCCAATGGAGAAAAAAGAGAAGAGTGTCTTAACACTAAGCGTACTCTGTCTACCCTACCACATTTCAGTTATAATTATAAATATTATCAAATATGCTGAAAGGTTTCTCAATACTAGTGCATATTAGTATAGAGCTACAAGCTCAGCTCATGCAGTTCGTGACTCAGACAGGTGTCCATTTGATTCGTGTCCAGATAAGAAGCAAAAATTTTAATACTTGACATTTGTGTATAAACAATTCAAATCAATTGTATTTTTTATTGCATTTCAATTCTAATTGAACTAAAATATTATATCGTAATTAAATAGTTTCAAAGTACTTTTAAAAAAACGTATAAAAATATTGCGCGCCTATATGCGCCTTTTCCAAACAACCTCACGTAGTCGTCACACGTCAAAGCACCGTGAGTGACGACCACGCCATTCATTCTCATCAAGCTACATCGAAATTTAGGGTGAAATCCTGGTTCCTAATTTTTTATAGGTTTTCTAGAAAACTATTTCTGTTTTCTAAGTGTAAAACATTATAAATATAAATAAGTTAAGCAACTATAAAAAACACACCTACTTCCACTTCCTGTTATCTTAATTTAAAAAAAACATAAGGCAAACTAACAACGCGAAATATATTATACAGACACAATACCAATTTCCATCTCAATCTTATCGTTATTACCGTATTGTGGGTCACATAATACATAACGCGAGGTATTCTTGACCTCAATGGTCAAGTTCTGAAGCCAATGAAATATTATTAGATGCTAAATTTAATACCTGGGTAACTTTTACATTATAGATTCTATCCCTACTTGAGGAAACGAAATATATTTATATTTCTATTTTTTCGCTCTGGTGTCAAGGCAAAGCGCGGCGTCCAGCCCCACCATTCAACACGCCATGCCTCTAAAGTTGGGATAAGATGGAACGCGGGGAACGAAGCATCTATGCTTAAGCGTCTAGGTTCCCGTCTGCCTACCTTGCTGCGTGCAGGATACAGCGTGAAGCTACTTTTTATTAGCTATGGCTTTTCTCGCGTTGTCATAAGGAAATAAGTAAGGGTTGTGATGTTGCGTGTATGTGATACTTAGACAGTCTAAGCGCCCGAAGTAACTTGGAATGTAGATATTCTGAGTTACGTCGCAAGGAATACCATACTTCCATAAATATATTATTACCAAATCATTTTTAATACAACTAGTAGTTCCCGAGGTTGGTGCGCTCATACAAACTCTTCACCTTTGTAATATTAAGAATGGATGTAATGATAGATTATGTATGGGTAATTTAAATAAATTATTATTGTTTGTGCATTGCTAATTCTTATTACGATATTGTTAAAAAATGTACCTAATGATATTAATTTGAATAGTGTTAGTAGTAGTGGGTTCAATGTTGAAAATTAAAAAATAAAAGAAAATCTTTGCTCTTCTAACTTTCCCTCTATCTGCTCTATTATTTAGGGTATAGCGTGAATTTTTTATTTAAAATATACAAGGATTGGTTCAAAATTGCTGACCAAATACCGAACATGCTCCAAATAGTAATTAGCCCACTTCCAATTTACCTAACTGTAACATTATCGTCTATAAAGATCTTCGGCCTAGATCAGGGATGTCTGGACAAGAACTAACAATTAAGACGCTATATTTTGCCAAAGTAAGGTAAATTTATTTAATAAGGCATCATATGCTATTATACTTTTATATCAATCGTTCTTTATTACAAGTTAGTTTTTAATATATAATTACTTTTATGTTTATTCATGGCGATATAAAAAAAATATCGTTGTTGGCTGACATCGATATTAATAATATTTTTATTTCAGATTTGCATCCATATACATTTGTCTAACATCGACTTTTATCGACCATCGATGCATTAATTTCGATGTTGACAATTGACATCGATGATTTTCTAACAACGGGCATCCCAAGATCGGGAGGTCCCTCTGCTAGTTAATTATATTTGGATGTTTTAGGTGTATACCAGATATTTACTGGTTTACACCCTTTCACGATAAATCTTCTTTCAACGACAAGAACGTCTCTAAAAAAATATTGTTGAATTTGTTCTTATGCTCACAAGAGAACGAAACCATAGCGCGATTCAAAGTACAGTCAGCGCCATCTACTTAGAAACCGTAGGTACTAGATGAAAACTTTTAAGTTATTATTTTTGCTTTATTTTATTTTTTGCCGTGTGATCCCGGCCTAGAATAGGATCACCCTAGTAATGTAAGGTGATCACTTACCGTCAGGTGACCCGAACGCTCGTTTGCCTTGACCCTTCAAAAAAAAACTTTATACTATATAGAAGTAACACATTAAGCCTATTAATCATAGGAAATTAACAACATATATAAATTTGTAATCCTTTCTTTCAGAATTACGGCTGTTTGACCTGTTACCTGCCGCCGAATTTTTTAACCGCACAGTACGTCACAAACTTAAATATCATCCACACCACCTGGATATGTGGCACTCTACGACTGTGCGGTTTCGTAGAAATTTCCTTCCACGCGCCACGGAGTTGTGGAATGGCCTACCCGCGGCAGTGTTTCCAGGTCGATATGACATGGGTACCTTCAAAAAGCGCGTCTATCTCCACCTAAAAGGCCGGCAACGCACCTGTAGCTCTTCTGGTGTTGCACGGGGTCTTGGGCGGCGGTGATCACTTACCTTCAGATGACCCGAACGCTCGTTTGCCTTGTCCTTGTCCCATAAAAAAATATTATAAATTTTTGGATTCCTTCCTTTATATATAACGTTTGCTCTCATTTCTTTTCTCTGCCTACTGCCTTACCTATAAATTTTTGTATTTTATATTTATTTGTATTGTATGATGTTTTCCTTTAGGTGTCATTTTGTAGTGTCGTAATTATAGGTGAACCGGAACCTAGGGGATTTGATCGCGCGGTGAATTCCATCATTCGTGGAAGTTCAAGCATATTTTGACACTAGCTTCTGCTTTCTGTATTAGCGGAATAAAACGTGAATATTAAAAAAAATCTCCAAATAAATGCTAAATACTCCCTTTTGGAATAGAACGTTTTTAAAAATAGTTTGACAAGCCCTGATTTAGATTAACGCGCTAAATGATAAGGCTGCGCGTGCGCTGTATCCGAACAGATCTTTTGTACGAAAGCGGGTCACTAACCTCCAAGAAGTGAACAGCTTTTCGTACTTTACTAGATTTTGTTAATTCAGGTGGTGTATATTCTTTTTTTGTATATATATTGTATGTCTTATACCAAAAATAATACGTTTTAAATATAATTTTGTAATACTGTGAAAAAAATTAAGAAAGTCTTTATAAATAAGACTAATTTTTACTCATAATGAGTTTAAAATAAATTCACTTCACTTATCAATAGAATATGCTTGCTTTGTAAAATATAGAATATACTTTTAATATATGTTTCTTACATTAGATATGTCTTTAAATTATTTTATTATTCTAAATACATTAATAACAGCTCGTTAAGCACATTAAACTTCAAACCGGAATGTTGGTAATCTCTTATGTAAGATGGCAGTAAATCTGTTAATATGGTGATCATACTCGACTAAGGTTACTATAATAGCACTTGTGAAATTCAAGTAAACATTCGACTCCATATAGTTCTATAAATAAGTGATTACTTAAAGATTTTCTATTGAAAGAGCGTAAAATTTAGTACAAAATAAACAAAATTTAAACGAAATTCTGTTCAAACTCGTGTTTTCGAAGTAAAATGCTATTGTTTTATAGAATTAGCACTTCAAGCCCACGCACGTGTGGGTTGTGTGACATAACTGTTGATATATCACAGAAATAATGCTATTTATGGGTTTTAGAAAGACAAATGCACACGTAAGTATACGTAACTGGTTTTGTACCCACGACTTTGGGAAAATCATAATATTTTACAATCAGTACTACGCACTTCTGAAATGCACGAAGAAATATATATTTAAGACATATACTTTAAAGTGCGGCGTTGAGTTTCGCCACGCAACACGCAGTGCCTTCTGAATTCGGCGGAACGGAGTGTCTTAACAATAGGTTCCATCTGCCTAACCTGCTGTGTGCGGGATACCGCGTGAAGCTGATTGTTAATATATATTGTCTGGATCACAAATTGGGTGAATTCTAAGAAATCATGAACCACGTATTCAGTGAAATATTTTTAAGAGTCTGAATTTCAAATTTAATAAAAATTGGTGCCGATTTAACTTTTTTCCATACAAACTTTCAACCCCCATTTCATCTCTTTAGGGCAAAAATTTTTCAAAATCCCTTCTTAGTGGATGTCCAGATTACGAAAATAAACATCTGTCCAAATTTCACGTTTCTACGCACAGCTATTACGGCTGTGCGCGCGTCTTAACCTCAGTCAGTACTGAACATGTTATATGACTTCTGTTAAAAGATATTTTAGATAATGGATAAAGATTGAAGTTGCTCCTAAGAAGAGTGACGACATCAACAAGTGACATACTCGTTGTCTTTTAAAACACTACACTACAATTTTTGCTTTATAGTATACTCGTGTATAAAAAAACCCAAATCTAATGACTTTCACGCTGTATCCCGCATACAGCAGGATAGGCAGAAGGAACCTGTTGTTAAGACACTCCATTTCCCACTTTCTGCCGAATTCCAGAGGCATTGCGTGTTGAGTAGCAGAACTCAACGCCGCGCTTTTGCCTCGATACCACCGCGAAGAAATAAAAATGTAAAAATAACATTTTCTCGAGTGGAAATCGAACCCACAAATATGCTTAGAGTCGACTATATACTAGTGAATATAAGAAACTACTTAAAGCAATATCTCTTGTAACCTAAAATCATGATATATTAAATCCTGTAACATATTATCTACTAAACCGATTTCTATCGTCGTCCCAAGCAAGATGA
>DWGR01004249.1:0-11304 GCA_018247715.1 Heliconius burneyi | reverse complement strand
GCTTTGACAGGTAAGTGTGTGAGTGATAATATTACACTTTACAAATGGTGTTTTTTTTTAAAACGATTATTTTATTATTTATTTTGTTTGAAAAAATAACTTTTTCATTTTTGGGAATTTTTTTTTTTCTGAATTATATCAGGCTTTTTTAGAGTAGTTAAAACTGTGGTTTCATTTAAAGTGGTGCGTTCAATTCCACCCTGTATATTTCAAGGTTCATCAATAAATCGTGCTAACATTTGTGACAATCGTCAGAAAGAAGATAAACGATTCGTAAATAGCTGGATTGGATACCTATGTCTATGCTGTATTGGTTGACAGAACGTGAACGTTTTTGGTTTTACGTAAGCAAAGCTTTATGGAAACAAG
This sequence comes from Heliconius burneyi, assembly GCA_018247715.1. NCBI lineage: Eukaryota > Metazoa > Arthropoda > Insecta > Lepidoptera > Nymphalidae > Heliconius > Heliconius burneyi. The sequence continues at coordinate 10,935 of DWGR01004249.1, read as the reverse complement.
ATTGTTGTTATTAATCCAAAATGGCAGCCGTATTAAAATAGTGGTTTAAAATTTTTGCGAAGCCAGTCGTAGCGCAAGAGCACAAAGTATGATTCTAACCGCGACCAGTTCTATGAGTAATAAAATATAAAAAAAAACACATTTTAAATATACAAGACCTAAAACGCTATCGGATCAATAAGCTAGCATACATTTCGTAAATATTGTAAGTACTTTTATTACATTAATCACTCTATAGAAACTCATACGGGCTCCATGCGGACCCTCGTGAAGTCCAAACAACTCATACGGCCTCCATGCGGACCCTCGTAAAGTCCTAACTACTTACAATTGGTTTAATTCAATGCTCGTGTCCTTTTGGAATACTAAATTAATCTTATTTAGTTAGGGAAATGAATATTTTACAATATTATCAAGTGTTTAACTTATTCAAGGCGCAGTGGGTCAGTTTGACTGTAATCGTGGGTTTGATTCTCATACGGAGTAATGTTTTGACATCACATAACACGCGAGGTGTAAAATTTTAGGCGTCGTTCCATCTATGTATGTACTGGATATAACGTGAATCTTAAAGAAAATGCTTATCATCATTTGTGATTGATAATTATAAAGGTGTAGTATAGGCCCTTAACGCTCTCCGCTATAGCAGAGGGAAACCTGTTCCCAATTTTCAAGAAATTACGTACTTAGTGGCGGAGCTTAACGTCGTGCTTTGTCAATGTATTGGTATCACAACCAATTACTCACTTCCTTGAGTGGTAGTCGAACCCACAACTGTCATGTTTACTGACGGTGTGCCGCACCGCCGCAATAGCCTCAAAATAATCATAATAATATAGTTATGTTAATGAAACTAAATGTCTTTCATGTATTTCTCCTGGGACATTTTCTCTTGGATTTGAAGGGGATATAATATATTTATGATTATTATATAGATATTATGACCAGAATAGTACTTCACTTAGTTATATTATTATAGGATTTACTTTAATATGTATATTTTTGTTCAAATACTGTCTGTTAATATGTAGACCGTTGTGGCATAGAAGCACTAGCGTTTGACTATAAAAGATACAATTGTGGGTTCGATTCCCACTTACACTTGCCTTATCTTTGTACAAAAACAATAAAGACTTTAAATTCAATGTGTAAGGTTTTTTATTTAAAAAGATATATAGCTTCATATGTCGAATCAAATTGTATATGAAATTGGGTGGTCAATGGGGGACCGAGTGCCCTAGGGTTCCCTCTATCTTTCTTGGTATACTCGTATGTGGGAGAAGCGTGAAGCCGACTTATAATAGATCTAAAAGGTAAACTTGCAGTCTATACGATATACGAAAAAAGAAGTATTTGTTACATTATTTTATTTTCTAGATGGATATAGCCTAAACCGATGTAATAATTGTGAGAATTTCTGTATTATTTGAGGATCCATGAGAGCATGAAACCCCTTTATAATTACGATCGAATTACAGGGACCTAATGTTAGGTCTCCCATCTTATCTATCACACGGTCAAGTAGAGATCTTTGTTCTATTTGAATTGTCAACTGAATTAGTTTTCATTTATTTATATAATAAATTTAATATATTTGTAATTATTGTTATTAGTACTATAATGGACGCCGTCGTGGCGCAGCGGCCCAGTATCTGATTGGAAATACAGTTGTGGATTAAACTCAAGACACTGCATCATTTTTATTTTTTATTAATAAAAAAGAACGCGTCATCGAATTTAATTAATTAATTAATCAGCTTCATCCCGCGCTGTACCCGGCATACAGCAGGATAGGCAGAGGAAACCTAGTGTAAAAACCGTTCTCCACTTTTAGCCGAATTTTGAAAGCATTACTTGTTGAGTGGCGGAACTCAAAGCCATGCTTTGCTTCAAAGCCAGAGCGAAGAAATGGGAGTGTAAATTTAGATAAATATTTAATTTCCTCGAGTGGGGATCGAAATCAGAACCGTCGCGTTACAGTTACACCTTTGTGCTCCTGGGCCACGAAGGCCTCACACGCATACCAACACGCAATATCTCGAAAATTAGTCAGAAAGTGGGGAATGGAGAGGCTTAACATTTTGGACCTCTCTACCAGTAGTTGGTAGTTTGAAGTAGCCAAGGATTAATATTTATTAATTACTTTGGAAAATATTTATTCATTAAACATATTTCATTAAATTGTTATCCTCATTAAATCCTCCCAACAAGACGTCCATAAAGTTAAACAAAATGTATAATTTACAGATTACGAATATCCTTCCTCAGCATTGGCGACATCATACTGATCCGTTAAACTTGATTGGTTGAACGTGTCTTAGAAGGAATTAATTATAGCATGCAGCGTGACTTCTGACGCGATCTGCTCCGAACAGATAACAAGTCGACGATACTTGGTGCTATGTGTTAGAGATGCTGGAAAGGTCACACGTATTTTTTTCATAGCTTTTCGCTGTATCCCGCGTAACCAATATATATTTGGATATAAGTTGTAAAATATAAATAATAATAATAAAATATGCATAGAAATACACATAAATAACGCAAGCTATATGTTTTTAATATCATATTAATCTTGAGTAGTTCATATATTGACGGTCCCAGGGTCGCAATCGTCATCTCGTCCTATGAGTATATAGTGGTGTAAGGCATCTTTTAAGATCAGATATCTAATAAAGGCAATATATGTGTAAGAGCGACACATATTGTGGATCAAAGTGATCTTTGACCAATATTATAATATTGAACGTCGCTTGACGTCGCGGAGGCTGACGTGATGGGCTCATGTGAACTGTATAGCAATATTCACTCTGTCGTGGCTGATGCCGTCTCGCAGTACGCTCGTGGTACGCAAGCCTTGCTTGTATGGCGTTGGTCGTTGACATATTGCATACCATTTCTACGAATTGGTATACGATTAGTAAGTATGTGATGCTATTTTATATCCCAGCTCCGGTATGAGACTGCCGGACATTGCCACAGTAGTATCCGGCAGTCTCATATTATTAAGTAGTCTGGTAGGAATTCCCGGTGTACGGGCGGGGCGGTGCCCTTGCTCTTTCTTTTATTATTACTAGCTCGCAATGATAGTGGAGAGGAAGATATAACGCGCTCCTGGCTTTTCTTCGGAAGAGCTTCGAATTATGACAAAGTTATATAGTTTACTTGAAGTTATTTAGATAATCTTCTAATGACAAATATTATACCTTCTGATGGCATAATATAAAATTCTTAACACTGGTACCTCTGAATCTCTACAAGATTTTGGATTATTCACGATAGATCTAACCACTAGACACATCACGAGCCACAGCAATATTTATTAAATAATATTCTAAGGATGTTTGGGGTATCAGTTACAATAGACAGAGGGAAAAGGCGTATGAAAAAATTTCCCTATTTCCGCCGAATTCCGGAAGCAATGCGTGTTTGGTGATAACTAAGAATTAAGTTATTGTGTATTTGTCAAAAATCACATGACATTCTAAATATCCGATGTTAATATATACAGCAGTACAGCAAATACCAGGATGGACGGAACCTTGGAACCTAGAGTTATGATTCTCCATTCTCATTAAGACACTTTTGATACCTATTTGCCGCCTAATTTTGAAAGCATTGTATATTGAGTAGCGGAACTCAAGTTGCTAGAGCGGGAAAATGAAAATATTAAATATTTAATTTCTTCGAGTGGGAATTGAACCAAAAAGCTGTTGCGTTTACAGTCACACGCGCCATTTCCCCTGCATGTTTGGGAAAGACTGTCTTATGAGTCATGAATTACTTAAAAAAACGATTAATATCATGTAACTAATAAATATGTAAAATTTAAAAAAAAATGTTTCTGAGATTAGCGCGTTTAACCAACTCCTCAGCCTTATAATATAAGTGTGAAATTTCGTGTTAAAAACTTGGATAGTGTGAAATATGGATAAAATGAAACTACTGATTCCGTTACGCAATGTGCTATAATTATTAGCACAATTAATGTAGCTGGTTTGAATCCAGGTACTTAAATATTTTAAATATTTTTAATTATTCTAGTTCTTCAAACTGATATAAAGTTGTCGAAACTTTGTACTCTATAGAGGAGACGTTGAGTTGATTTCAATTCACGTACCTAGTGCATGTTAACCAAAATTAAATTTATAAGTTTTTTAGCTTTTATTGTAGAAATTTCAACAATTATTTTTAGTTTTAAACTACTGTTTTGTAAATGCTGCAAATAAAAAAATGTCTATTCAATGGAAATACACTCCAGGTTCAATTATTATTATTTATATAATAAAAGAAATGACACATGCGACTTCTGTGCAAAATTAATAGTTACAATAATAGAAGAAACTACGAAAATATAGAGACTTTCATGTGTTTCATTATAAATCATTTCCAGTATCTTAGGTGCTATATGTCATTCTGATACGAGGGTAGTATGTATAATGTTATATGGTAAGAACTTTTTGGATTGCATATATTACTCACACACCACCCTATTTGCAGACACTGCACGGCAGCGTCAGAACTCAACGTCGCGCTTTGTTTTATTAAAACAGCTTCCCGCTGTATATCGCCCACAGCAGGGTAGACAAAGGGAACCTAATATTAAGACACTCCTTTCCCCTCATTATGCCGAATTGTGGAGGCATTGCGGGTAGAGTGGCAGTACTCAATCCCGTGTTTTGCCTTGAAACCAGAGCGTGGAAATGAAAATATAAATTTAAATAAATATTTCATTTTCTCGAGTGGGGATCGAACCTAGAATCATTAGCATTCACAGTCACACTTTTTGTCTCTACGCCACGTCTTATGTTATTGGAGTGAGAAGCTGAAAATAGTATTTTTGAGTAAGAAACATTTGGTATATTAAGAAAAAAAATATTGTGTCCTGTCGAGCTTGTTCTAACACCTCGATGTCATTGACTATATTAAAATTAATGAAATATCCATTCACTATGTAAGCTTTCGTTGATGGACGCACGGACATTAATAACGATGTGATTCTTAGAAAGCCTTCCATTATATGACGTGAGAAACAACAAGTAACATAGATGGACTACATATTGACATTTACAATATACGTGTCCCCAAAATAAACCAAACATCATTTATATGTTTATGCATACTAAGACAACAAACTATATTACAGATTCAGAATGTTCACTTAATACAAGTTAGTTAAAAAATCATAAAAAGATCATCGCTAGTAGTGTAAGTGCTGCATGTCTATATGCACATGTTCTCGCTGACTGAGGTAAGACGCACGTACAACCGTAACCGCTGATGACAGAAATGTGAAATTAGGACAGATATTTATTTTTGTAATCTGGACATCCACGAACAAGGGATTTTAAAAAAAAATACCCTAAAGGTATGAAATAAGGGTCGAAAGTTTGTATGGAAAAAAATATGTCATATACTTAAAATATTTCATTTAACACGGATGGTTTTTTAAAAATTGACCCCCTAAGGGTACTAATAAAGGGTTGAAAATTTGCATGAAAAAATGCCTCGTCGCCACTGATTCTTATAAAATTTGAAATTTAGACTCTTAAAAATATTTCATTGACACTAACATGGCAGAATAAATTACATGTCAAATTGAATAATATTATAGTATCTAAGTATATCGAGAATATTAAAATATGAGAAAAATAAGTATCCTATATCCATCCCAAGACCCGTAAATATCTATATATAAAATTTTTAACAATGGGATCATCGGTTTGGCACTGATTGCTACACAGACCGACAGACAGAGTTACTTCTGAATTTATAATATAGTTATGGATACGTGTAATGCTAAAGGCTGTTATCGATAGAGCTGACGTAAGACACTTGACATAATAGTCGATGGTCATACGCAGTCATCCGCGATGACCTCGATGTGGACGGAACATTATGTAGTGGAATGCAAGCTTCATTAACATAATGGCTTAAATCGATTTACGGGAATATATTACTTGCTAGCGACACGCTCGCGGCTTCGCCCGCTTGAGCTAAGCAATATATTTTTTTAAATCGAAATTACTCTCATATTATAAATAAGAAGAAAAACTGTAGTAATTTTGTTGAACTAAATAATTTATATTGATATATTCTTTTTATTTATGAACCACAAAGGCGACAGTTGTAGATACGATTCCCACTCGTAGCAAGAAATTGTTGCTTTTTAAAAGTAAAAAAATGCCTACGACAGCAGTTGTGCTTGTATCTTTTAGGTAAGAAAAAAAATAAAGATATGTTTTTTAAAAAATATTTTAAGCTATATAATTCTTTGAGATTTATATCTCGTCTTGAGGCGTAAATTGACTTCGGGGCGTAATGGCACAAGCGTGTGACTGTGTAGTGACGATCGTAGATTCGGTTCCCGTTCGGGAAAATGGATTATTATTTATTAATATTTTCATTCCGAAAATATCAATAAATAATAATATTAAAAATTGCGAAAAATTGCTCAAAGCACGGCGTTGAGTTCCGCCGATCAACACGTAATACCTTCAAAATTCGGCGAAAAGGAGAGGACGGAGTCTCTTAAAATTAGGTTCACAAATAGCTGCGTGGCTGGCTAATTATTTTTTTATATAAATTATAATCAATAAATAAATAACTCATAATTAAAATTATATTGAGAATTTTAATTATGTTGCCTATAAAATAAATATTTGAGGTTCACGAGTTAGAACAAATGTTTAACAAGCCCTTCTGAACATTATAATTACGTGTACACGCTAAACAACAATATATGAAAATTTCAAAGTTTGTGTTATTAAAATAATTTTCGGAATAAAGTAGGGCAAGCGGAGAAAATTTAGTTCTTCGATACACATTTTCGGATAGTTTGAAAATGGGTATCGAAGCCTATTAAAAAAACATGTGTATATTAAGCAATACGGAGACGGGGCCCGGATCGACATAGAAATTGCGTTTTATATAATTTTAATACAAATTACTTGTAAATTGTATTTTAAACATGTTGTGGTTGTGGGGTCTATTCTCACTCGAGGAAATGAAATACCAGCAGTTTCTGAGATCAGCGAGCTTAACCAAGCAAACTCTTCCTTCTTCTTTTACAATATAAGTATAGAATTAGTATTCAAACAAATATAATGCTACCTTTTCATATCATAATATATAACATCCAAAAATTGTTTCCAAACTTGTTGACAACGTTTATCAGTTACCAGGAAGGATATGCTGGACGTTTATCGCCATTACCGGCTGTCAATTCTACCCGCCAATTAGTTCCAGGCGTTCGACTTCAGTTATGGCCATGAAACCTTTTGTATTGTTTTCTTATAATGTAGCGATTTACTTATTTAAGTTTGAAATTCTTGCATGTATATAACTTACATATATATAATGGTAATAATAGTTTCCCGCTGTAACCTACATATAGCAGGATAAAAACCAGGAACCTAGCGTTAAAACACCACGTTCACATTAGGGCACTTCTGTTTCCACTTTTCCGGAGAATTTTGGGGATGTAGCATGTTGAGTGGCGGAACTAGGCGCTCTGCCTCGGTATCAGAGCGAAGAAATTAAAATATTAAATATTTCATTTCCTTGAGTGGGTATCGAACCCAAAATCTGTCCCGCTTACAGTCGCTTACTAAAACTCCCCTGTGCCACGGCTGAAATCAAAATGTATGAAAAATGTAAATATATAAATTTGATAATAGCTTAAGCTTATTAAACTAGTATAGTTTACATGAGTGATAGATTGGTTGTGTGAATCAAATTTAATTTAGTTAGTGTTATTCGAAATAAATTCTAGATGCAACTTTCTTACAATGAAATGCTAAAATTTACCTATTTAGTAAATCGATTTTTAAACTCGATTTCTTGTATTGAAGTCGTAATCATTACGTTCATTGAAAAAAAATAGATTTTAGTAAGTTTGTGCCAAAAATCGCTGGTTTGCTAGCTTACAACTATTATCCAAGTAGAGTGCACACGTCCACCTCGTATCTCTCTCTTCATCAGGTGTCTTTTGAACAAAATTATCTTTTAAAAGGCTACTTACTAAAACTGCACTTTAAATTAATGCCTACATATATTTTACCAAAACTATTTTATCTTTTTTATCGTTTTAAGAGGGTAGGTCTCTTTTTTAAAATTAAATGTTATTGCACAAATGTTGGATGATTCCAAGAGGCGCGGGTTCTAAGTCGGCTACAATTAAATTTTAATGTTCCTTAAATTAATATAAAGTCTTTATAACACATTTCTTATTATAAAATTTTAAAAAAGAAGACAGTACAATATTCTTTGATTTTTTACTGATTTCGCAGACCGACCACACAGGTAATAGATTTTTAAGCTGGTGAGGGACTGTTGACAGATTTTTTATCTCAGCAGAGTGGACAAATATTTTTATTACCCAGCTGTAGGCGATAAAGGCGGCGTTAGGTTCTGCCACTAAACACGTAATATCCCGAACGACCAAAAGAGTGCTTTGACACTATATAAAGGCATATAAAGTTAGATTAGATGTTTCTCACAAACTAATATTTATTCAAAAAAATAATACACATACAAAATGAACTGAAGTTGCGAAAAGTTGAACATTATATTTTGTAGAGAACCAATAACCGCATATGACATACAGTTAGTACACAAAGTGAGACTTTAATATCGGGAAATAAGATTCTTCATTACAAACGTGATGAAGCAAACAAAAAAGTCACGTACTTGATCTAAGAGTATTATATAGAAGTGGTAGAGGTTCAATAAAAAAAAATGATTCTTTTTATTATAAAGAAAGGAAAGGAGCTTCTGAATGTCATCTGTTGCTCAGCGAGGGTGTTTAACATGGCATGTTGAGTGTCTAAAGTAACTTTTTTATTTTTGCCGCCCATAGCAGGATATGGAGAAGAAACATGGGAACCTAGTTTGGCACTGTGTTGCCATAAAGATACTTCCGTTCCCCACATTATACCGCATTATTATTACGTGTTGAGGGGCTGGAATTCGCTATTAGGGCAAAGAAATAAAAATTATTTAGTCCGCCAAGTGGACATCAAACCCAAAATCTTATTTACAATATTGCGTTTTCAAATCGTTCAGTTCCGTCCTCAACACGCCATGTATTGAATATACCTTGGTACGTGGGGAATTGATTGTCTAAGCCCCTCCTGCTCCTTCCTTATCTTGCTATAAGAGAGATACAGCGTGAAGTAAAAAAGGCTTTTATATAATACAATTTAACTGTGGAATGGCCTAACCGCGGCAATGTTTCCAGGTCGATATGATATGGGTACCTTCAAAAAGCGCGTTTTCCTCCACCTCAAAGGCCGGCAACGCACCTGTAACTCCTCTGGTGTTGCTCGGGGTCGTGGGCGGCGGGGATCACTTACCCTCAGGTGACCCGAACGCTCGTTCCCCTTGTCCTTTTACCATAAAAAAAATAAACAAATATGTTATATTACAGTAGTACAAAATGAATATAAAATATAAGTGGGGAACGGAGTGTGTTAACACTAGGTTCCCTCTGCCTAACCTGCTGTGTGCGGGATACAGCGAGAAGCGGATGTTATTATTAAACATAAGTATAATTATATTTAAGTAAAGCTAGGACATTATACTAGTATATATTAATATAATGAAAAACAAACGATTTTCAGTAAATTTTAATACAACAAACAACGAAGGAAATAATTCATGATAACATTGACACAGTGTTGCTTATTTTGTAAACGTTTAAATATATATGTCCCTAGTATTATTTTGAAATAAATTATAATTTATTATAATTAAATAATAAATTATTATTTATTTATTGAGGTCGTCGTGGTGCAGCGGCACAATGGTATGACTGCAACGTAACGGTTGTGGGTTCGACCCCCACTCGGGGAAATGAAATATTTTTAATATTTCTATTTCTTTGCTCTGTTGTGGAGGCAAAACGCGGTGTTGACTTCTGTCACTCAACACGCAATGCCTCCAGAATTCGGCAAAAATTGGGGAACAGAGCGTCTTAGCACTAGTTTCCCTCTGCCTACCCTGTTGTGTACGGGATATAGCGTGAAGTTGATTTAATTTGCTTTAGAAAAATTGGCAGAAAGTGAGGCATTCTTGACCCCCTAGTACTAACCTACCATTTGGAAAAAAATAATGAAGTTTTTTTGTTCAAATGATGCCAATTCCAATATAATAGTATCGCCTTTTCTATGTACGTGACCTAAAGGGAAAATATTTGATAGAACCGCTCTTATTCCTCTACAATCAATTCAAAGGAATCACACGATTTCTTCGGTAAGGCATTCTTGTGTTACCGCAAAAGTACAATGTTTCGCATCGACCTCCAAATTCACATTGATATCGATACCTAATATAAATTGTAATCTTTATATCTTCATCATTTCTTTATACGTCTGATTGTTAACGCGATTGTTACAGGTTCGATTTTCTGTCAGGGTACTCGCTATTTGCATTTCAACGCTGAAAGTTGAAAACAAATATGTTTAGTGATACATCTTTTTTAATTCTATTTTTAATTAATTTATAAAGATTGACTTTTAGATGGTGGAATTCGGCGCTGCCACCTTAGTCTTGTTTGACTATATATTTATTATACATAAACGAAACATCAAACGAGAGAACTTTATTATGATGCTGTTAAAAGAAAATTGTTTATGTATTTTTTTTATTGACTTGTAATAAGAAATTTTTTCTTTAGAAATATTGTTCTAGGTCTACTTTACAAAAATATCATTTACACAAATGCCAAATTTAGCTTACGCCTCGCGAAATGTACACACGTAAGTAAAGTAGTAAGAGTTTTGGGGCCATCGTGGTATGGTGCAGGAATTTTTTTTTTTTTTTTTTTTATGGAAAAAGCATGGCACACGAGCGCACGGGTCACCTGATAGTAAGTGATCACCGCCGCCCACGACACCGCGTAACACCAGAGGAGCTACTAAGTGCGTTGCCAGC
>DWGR01004248.1:0-11305 GCA_018247715.1 Heliconius burneyi | reverse complement strand
TTTATACTTAACGTACAAATGTATTTATGTTTATTTATACAGGCTGCATTTTTGTGTAAACGGATTTAAGGGCTTAAACTGCAAATATATCAATACAGTATTATTAAATAAAACCGCAGTATAAAAACTTTAAATCAGCTTCACTCTGTATCCCGCACACCGCAGGGTAGGCAGAGGGAACCTAGTATAATGAAACTCCGTTACACACTTTCTAGGGAGGAGGCATTGTCATTCCATGGTATTAAATGGACATATGATAGGAAGCTGAAAATCACCAATAGGGAAAATTATAGGAACACCACTCCATGGAGTGCAAGGAACTTGGTTCAATTTAACCCCTGGAGACACAATTTTGCGAGTGAACCACTAAAAAAACCCCATTTATCGTATCACCAGTCTTTCAGAACACCCTTCTTACAGACGCACTCAGTATCAGTATATTAAGTCTTAATGTTTCGAGTGACTGCCAGTATTACGATCATCTGGAAAGCAAGGACAAGTTAGCCTCGAAGAAACTGGGGGTTATCAACAAAGCGAGACGGTACTCCACGCCAAAACACCGATAAGCCCTATATAGGTTCTCAGGTTCGGCCGCAATATAGAGTACTATTCTCTTCTCTGGGCTGGTGCACCCCAGTATCAGCTTCACCCATTTGATCGCATACAACGTAGAGCCGTTCGAATCATTAGGGATCCAATGAGCTGTGAAAGGCACTTTGGCTTTGCGTAGAGACGTCTCCTCGCTGTGCGTTCTCTATCGCCTATGTCATGGGAAGTTTACTGAAGTGCTGTTTGACCTGTCACCTGCCACCGATTTTTCTAACCGCACAGTACGTCACAAACTTAAATATCCCCCATACCACCTGGATATGTGGCACTCCTCTGTGCGGTTCGTAGGTATTTCCTTTCACGCGCCACGGAACTGCGGAATATAATATTCTGTTTGTCCAACAAAATATACAGTGTCATAGTAAAAATAGTCATAGACATATGATAGGGACGAGAAATAAAGATAAGCTTGTTACGCCAAGTTTTCGCATAGGTATACACTGTGACAATAAAGTTGACTATGAATTCCTTCCGGAGGATCAATAAGGAATAGGAGGATCAATTAGGAGGTCAATAAGGAATACTATTTAGCTGTATTGAGGCATTTGGGCAAGAAAATCCGTAGGAAACGGCCGGAATTATGGAAGGAAAATTTGTGGATTTTGCATGACAAATTATCGTTCTTACAAATATTTTTTTTGGTTTTTACATTCAATTATTTAATTCAATTCACTAATGATACATTTTTTTCTACTTAAATCCACGCAGATTCGAAAAAAAGACAAATTAGATAAACTCAAATGTATTTTACCTTCGATACCAACCACAATACATGCTATGCTTATAACAGAAACCTGGATCTCTTCCGAAATACAAGCTTTGCAATTGAAGATTGATAATTTCTCTCACTATTTCTTACCGGATCGATTCCAGAGGAGGAATTCAAAGCCTATAAAGGCATGATTTTTTAGAATCAAATTTCTTATATACATAATATATGTGCAGGTGCAACACATTATGGATCAAAGTGATCTTTGACCAAATATAATATTTGAATGTTGCTTGATGTCGCGAGACTGACGTGATGGGCTTATGCGAACTGTTATTCAAATCTATCTATTAGTTCCAAGATTTGCGTATAAAAACAGACAAATACTCATGCAAAAAAAAAAAATTTTTACAATTTTATCTAGTTCTTCATAATCCTAAGTGCATAAAACGGATTATAAAATCAAAATAAATAAATCGGCTTCATGCTGTATCCCGCACAGAGCAGGGTAGTGAGTTATGTCTCGCTTAAAGAGTTACTGTTAGCAAAATAATGTGATTGTGACACTCCATTCTCAACCGTCGAATTCTTGAAGCGAAGAAATGAAAATATTAATAAATTCATTCCCCCGAGTGGGAATCGTACACGCAACCGTCGCGTTACAGTCCAGCGCCATGACGGCACCACGACGGCGTTTATATTATATCTACTTTATTTATCAAAATGAGACGGACAATAAATAAATATGTTATATCACAATGTCGTATTTTTTAAACTTTAACCTTCCTTAAAATCTAAAACTAGTGTGACTAACAATATAAAAGTCATCATTAAATTAACATAAAATAAAGCTACATCATGTTTTTTCTTATTTCCGTTTTCCGTCCGTCACTTGCCTGCCGATATTTAATCTAAATATTATGGACTTGGAAATTAAATATAGTATTAGGAATTTCATGTTAGATATAATTTTTAACTTTTTTGAAATATTAGCTTATGAAACTTTGATTTGAATTATTTGGAAACGAAACAATAATATAATAGATTTACAAAATATTTTCGTAGTAACTGTAGGCGCCAAGGTTATGGGTTCGATCTGCACTCAACGCTCAATATCTTGAAAATAGTGCAGAAAGCGGGGAACGAAGATTCTCAATACTAACCTGTTGATTTTTTTCATTGACTGTTTTTTCCATTCCTCATTAAGAAACCTCCGTTCCCAGTCATCTTTTTTTAAGTTTTAATAGCACATAAATTAGAGGTCTTTTCACACTTTCAAACTTACAAGAGGAGCAATACAAAAAACTAGCGAAATCAATGCATTTCAGTGTCACATAGCCATTTGGCAAACGGTAGCGGTGTATTGTTTGTATTGAATTAATTGTACCTGAGTATAAAAATAAAGTGTAGATGTTTTATTTAAATCCGGTATTGAATTTTGCTACTCAATACACAATGTGCCGAAAATTTTGAACGGAATGCTTTATCACTATACCTTATTCAGGGAGCCGTAAAATGAAAGATTAACAAACAAGAAAAGCTTTATTTTATATAAATATCTAGTCTACAATTCTTGGAACACAAAAAATCTTTAAAGTAAACACAATCAAAGTACATCTTTTGCTTCATTTTGTATGAAATTCACCACGTAATCAAAACCTATAGGATCCTTTCAGTGAAGCTACAGTTATTGAATTTGGTAAGAACAAATAAAGCAAATAACTCGAAAAGTGTAAATTTATAAGTATTTAATAGAAAAAAAATCATAACAAACTTATATTTTTCATACTCGACGGAAGGCGTTTGCTATGTCCTGACCATAATCCATTCCCTTGATTTCAATGGTGGAGCCCAGCGGTGGTTTTTCCATAAGATTAAGGCTACGCCAACTGATTAAGAATGCCGAAATAAACACATTAGCACCGGCGTTAGCTGAAGCGCAAATGAATGAACAGCTTTTTGGCCGAAATTTATAGCAAGCATTGAGTTGTGGCACAGTGGAATGGATGGTTATGTGGTTCTCTTTCACCGTAGGGAATAAATGGGTGCCGTAGGGATTAGATGTGATTCTCTATATGTAACAATGGAAGTGAAGGCTAGCTGAAGTGTAGCCTGTGAGAGGGCCCAAAACTGACGAGTCTAGATGTCTGTGAACTTAGCAGAGCAAAATAATAATATCGTACTTAGAAGTGAGAACTCTTCATTTCACTATAAAATATATGTGTTCAATGATATAATTTTTAAAATTTACGAAATGAACTTTTTTTTTATTTAATTTTTTTCTACGTGAAATTAACAGAACTATTGTTAAAAACAATGAGGAACTATTTAACTCATCCCAATGTGTGCAGAACTCGCCCCTCTTTTTATTTTCAAAGAAATGATCTGCCAAGGGAAGTTAGCAGATTATTTTTTAAATGGCTTTTTAAAACGCCAGAACCATTTGTAAAACTTATCAGGAAGTACAGAACTCAGCTGCATGCGAAGAGAACTCCATTTTTTTGATCTGCTAGGCAATGCTCTGCTAAATTCACAGGCATCAAGTCTGGTTATCCGGGGACTCTAAAGTTTTATTTGATTTTTAGCGATATGCACGGACCTTGCTTTATCAATTTTCCACTTAAAACACCTAGAAGCTTGGTTGTACTTATTTTTTTAAGCTCAGCTACCCAGTGCCTTGGCGCAGATTTGATAGTAGTTTTTTTTCTAAGTGTAGAATAACACTTTTAAAATGATAAAAATAGTTTGAATTCGTTCTCTGCTCAAATAATATGAAAAATTATAAAGACTTAGCTTTTCTTCGTTACTAAATAATTGCTATATCTTATTTCAACAACCTATTCTATCTATTTTACTTGAATGCCATATAAATAAATAGAATAGAACAAAATCCGCTAAACTACTACTTTTAAGTTATTAACTTAGACGTAGTGTTTTTTTTTTATTTTCTTGATAATAAGATATTATCATAATTATGGAAAGAAAGGACGTACAATAAGAAAAATAAGATGTTGGAAGCTATTATTTTAATAAGCGCCTTAACATTCATTCACGCAAAGCCCAATTTGCTGTTATAGAAAAGAAGTCTCGTTTTACAGAAAAAAACTACATTGCGTGTTGAGTGACGAACTCAACGCCGCGTTTCGCCTCGACACAAGAGCGAAGAAATGAAAATATAAACCTAAATAAATATTTAATTTCCTCGAGTGGGAATCGAACCCTCAAGCATCGCGTTACAGTTGTGCCGCTGCGTCACGACAGCCTCATTTCATTATATAGAAGAGAATTATATTTATATCTCTATTCATACTTTTCTAACGTTTAATGAATAGGTAAAAAGAACCTACTAAAGTCGCCTTGTGTGGGTTTTGCGTGTTCAATGAACCATAAAGTCTCTGTTCATTTCTCTCAACATAAAATTAATTTGGTTTTTTTTTTAATGGTAAAAGCATGGCAAACGAGCGTACGGGTCACCTGATAGTAAGTGATCACCGCCGCCTACGACACCGCGTAACACCAGAGGAGCTACTGGTGCGTTGCCAGCTTTTGGGGTGGCTGGGCCCCGGAGCCCGACATTACCTAATGCAAAACGCAGTGGCATAAAGCCACTACTTCACGCCGGTTTTAAATGCCGGGGGTGGTAAATATCCGGTCGAGTCTGCCCATGCGTGTCGCCATAGCTGGCGGCGTGACTCTCCCACTCGTACTTTAGTCGCCTTTTACGACACCACCAGTACCAGGGTGATCCTATTCTAAGCCGGGAACACACGGCAAGTTATTACGTAATGTACAATGTACATATTATAATTAATTACAACACTACAATATTTGCATCGAGCAAAAAAATTTATAAAATTATTGTCACATCATTACATTGAGGCCGCATCGCAGGAGCACAATTGTGTGACTGCAACCTTGACAAGGGAGGCGAAAATGTCTTAATGGGAGCGAACACTGCTACGCGCGTGAAATACCGTGAAGCTAAAAGAAAACATTATCATCATATATGCAGACAAATAAAAAGAAAGGCCGAAATCCCACGAACACATTAAACCCAAATAATGATCTCTTTCAATGATGTGAAGCTTGGAGCAGTGCCGTGGACATGTGACCACATTAGTAGGCTTCAGGGCCCTTTGCGTTATAACAACACTCGCCTTTCACTGCTCCAGCCCAGTATAATTACAAATAGGTCTTAGCCACATCAATTGCCCGTGCTGTCTTTTATACGCTTTTCAGTGATGGATGTCACTTTGGAATGACAGACAACGCTAGCTGATTTGGATATTCACTATTAAGTAATCGAATCTGCCTACATACTCGTATATTAAATATGGGCTTGTGATATTTGAATCAAAAGTGTTCGATAGTTTTAACTCTTTAGCACTGTTTTTAGCTTCAAACTATATCTTGCATATCAAGAGAATAAAATCTAATGTCTAGATACTGCGCACATTACTCTCCTCTTGAATTCGAGATATACATTTTAAGTGGCAAAATTAATCGCTGTTCCATTAGTTAGCACTTTCTAAATATAATGCTCTGAATCGACTTCTTTTTTCGAGAAGGAGATTCTATATTCGTTAACAATATTTCTTTGTTCGTCATCGATTTCTCCGTCATCTCTTGACCGACTTTAAAAATCTTTTTTATTTTAAAGAGCGTACTTACCATTGGCACTATTGCCGAATAGTTGGAACCTGGTGTGATGACTTTAAGGAAACCTTGGAATAATTTTCCACGTAACTTATATATTATGTTAAGATTAATAACAATACAATATTTAATAAATAGTAATGTAAATCAATATTTTTTTACAAAACTTAAAAAAGGAAGAACAAAGAAATATATACACAATGACGATGTTTTTGGTTTATTTATGTTATCGTATATATTGTCCTCTTATTTTTTATATAGGCGGTTAACGACGGAAGTCTTGCCCGTAGCGACCCTTTGCCAGCCCTTACGAGAGCTGCATTATTCCATCCGCCACGTGCAACTCGCGAGAGCGCACTGCTAGGGCGTCCCCCCAAGGCGACGCGCACCATTGAGTCCCCGCTTGTGTGTCAAGTGGCGATGAGTGCCGCGTTGCGGACCGCTACCCAACACGCCATGTCCGGAACGGTGGAAGACGGAGCTATAAATAGCTACGTGGAATGTAAGAGGAGGGATTGAAGAAAAAATGAATGAATTATTAGACGCGATGGATGATAGAAATTATGTATGAAAAGGTTGATGACAGTGGACGAGGCGAAAGACATATGTACATATGTAGAGACCGTAGCGATTGGCGCTGTGTTCACTCTGACTACCCCGCTAGGAATAAAGCGTGAAATAAAGTTAAGTATATTTTATATTTGATTACCTATTTGAGTATATTGAGGCCTACAATTAGCAGTGTACAGGAACATGCTGATGATTAAAATACCTATTCTTTGTAATGTTGAGTTGTGATGCCAATTAAATAATATACAGGTGTAACTTGGCCGAAGGATCAAATGTAGTCTATAGGTAGTATAGAGTACTACTAGATACTCAGTATCTATCTATTTCAACTCCACGCTTATTCGTCGATTTTCAGTGGTTCAGCAGATATTTCGGAATTTGTGATATTTTGGCATAAACCATATTCTTGAATAAATACAGCCTGAAGAGACGAGAGCGAGATTCTGCGCTCGTGATTTTTTTCCTCAATATAATTCAATAATAGAACTGCTATATCATATACATAATAGTTTAAAGCTATATCAGTCTATAAATTTTGGAAATAAGTCCAAAAGAATAATAAAGTTGTACGAAATAAAATTTAAGCAAAAGTTTCAAGACCTATAACGAAAAAAGATTACGTATATTTTTAGCCAGACGAATTTTAAAAATTTATGTAGAAAAATTCCTAAAACTTTCTTTAGGCTAGCGGAACAACAAGCTGACAACCCTTAAATCAACTTTTTTTTATGGTAAAAGGACAAGGCAAACGATCGTTCGGGTCACCTGAAGGTAAGTGATCACCGCCGCCCACGACCCAATGCAACACCAGAGGAGCTACAAGTGCGTTGCCGGCCTTTAAGGTGGAGGTAGACGCGCTTTTTGAAGGTACCCATATCATATCATATATTATTTAGGTATTTATCACAGTGTTTGCATTTTTCACCAATCAACTATAGACAAACATCGTTTGTAGAGTACAAATATTTTAATATTGCAAAATTATTCTAGTACAGGCCCTAAATTGGGTGGTATTTAATGTAAGCTTTCAGAAACTTTACAATAAATATTTATAAAAAAAATAATAATCAAATCAGCTTCACCATTTATTGATTGATTAGGCAGAGGGAACCTAGTGTTAAGACACTCCGTTCCCCACTTTCTGCCTAGTTCTGGAGGCATTGCGTGTTGAGTAGAAGAACTCAACGTAAAAACGAAATATAAACGTAATTAAATATTTCACTTCTTCGAGTGAGGATCGAACCCACAACCAGTCGATTTTGCAGCGCACGAAGTCACACTCTTTGCCGCTGCGCCACGACGGCCTCAATATTTCACAAATATATATTATTAAATATTTCACAAGTAATTTCTTTACCGTCTATAATTGTTCCATTTTTATAACAATTTAATTATATACAGTTATATTATATCAAAACTAAACCTATTCATTTGTTTTTAGAAAAATATTCACTGTTAAGGGATCACTTGAATCAAAATGTCATAATTAACAAAATTAAAAATATTTTTACATTATTAGCCACGTAAGTTTTTTTACCCATAAATATATATAGTAATACTTTTATTATTAAGGGAAGTTCAAAAAAGGGTAGTTCAAAAAAGGGAAGTTCAAAAAAGTAAAACAAACAGAATAATCTAAAAATATGTATTTATAATAGGTAACTAGAACAAATTAATTAATTAAGGGAAGTTCAAAAAAGGGAAGTTCAAAAAACTAAAACAAACAGAATAATCTAAAAATATGTATATATAATAGGTAACTAGAACAAATTAATTAATTAAGGGAAGTTCAAAAAAGGGAAGTTCAAAAAAGTAAAACAAACAGAATAATCTAAAAATATGTATTTATAATAGGTAACTAAAACAAATCATCTATTATAAAAATATGACTAATATATCTTAATTGTTAAGACTAGATTATTAAGGTAAATGAGCTCCACTAGGCTGGAAGCCATTTTCATCGGCGATGTAGTCGACTCTGTAAGTAATGCCATCAGGAGCAACAAATTCAAAGAATCCCTTAACTCTAATACCTTCACTTTCATTATCAATTTTCTCGATTTGTCCAGATTCTTCAGCTAAAATTTTATTTTCAGTCTCATAAAGGTAGTGGTAGCCATCAGGTAGAACATCACTTTCTTGACGGATAATGCCATATTTGTAGTCATAGTTGCCAGGATTGACTTTAGCTCCAGCTAAGCCTTGACCAGCTGGCTTAAGTCCAAAACTAGCGCTATTGGATGGTGGAGCCTTGGAGACAGGAGGTGCAACACTGGATACTATTACTGGAATGTCTGAACCTGCTCCAGATCCACTGAAATAAAATATAAGAATAAAAAAAATGGTTTTCGTTATACTCACAACAATATTAAATAATTTATGCAAAAAATATATAACAACAAAAAAAATTATAAATACTATAATTCATCGAAATTTATTACAAAAGTAATTTATGTACATAAAATTAGAAATTAACATTATTTCTTGTGCCATATGGAAAAAGAATATCTTACGAGCTTGAAGATTTATCTTGAGAACCTTTATTAGCAGCACCACCAGGACTTACGGATTGTGAAGGTACCTTATTCCTACTAAAATATTGGAATAAAAATTATTTATTAAAATGTTAGATACTACTTACACGTATTATTAATTTTATTATTAATAAGATTATGTTATTGTTGCATTAGTTTAAGTTAATAAATTTCTATTGTAATTGTGATTAATTGTAAATAAGCTCTATCCTCGTCCATTTGAAAATTAATTGCACTATTATTTTAATAATCAATTATCATAAATTTAGATCGTTATCGAGAAAGCCATTTAATACTCGGGACCAGATGACATTGTGCTAATGATAATAAAACTCACTTGGAAGCGTCTTTGTCAGGAACATATTTGTCGCCTTGTCCTCCTTTCCCAAAGTCGTCTTTATTGCCTACATAAGCACCGCCCGGGCCCCCTCTATCCGAAGACCCACTGTAAAAGCCTCCAGCTGAACCACGATCGCCGCGGTCACCGCTGAAAGTTTTTTATGATGGTAAAGTTTTAAGGACATGTGTCTGAGTCATGTTCATTTAAATTTAAGATTTTAGTGACATTTAGTTTTTATTCACCTAGGGCATATTATAAATATCAGTTCATTAATATGCAAGGTGTGCTAAATAGACGCGCTGACTGTATCATTGTCACCTGTATGATGCATAAATATTTGAATAAAACATCGTTGAATTTTTTTTTTGTGAAACAATATTGAAACTAAAGTGAAACTAAACACCTGTCCTGTCCTGTCCTATCCTGTACAAAGCAGGGTAAGTAGAGGGAATCTGGAAACCTATTATTTATACACACCGCCCCCATTAAAACACTTCCGTTTCCCACTTTTCTCGAATTCTGGAAGCATTGCGTGGTGTGTGGCGGATCTCAACGCCGTGTTTTGCCAAATGAAATTATAAAATATTTAATTTCCTCGAGTGGGAATCAAGCTCACAACCTGTCGCAACTGGCCTCATAAAGGCCTCGAATTACTTATGTAATTCATAGAAAAATGTTTGATAGCGAAGATTTTGAATCCCTTTTGAATTACGCGATAGGCAGTGTGTTCATGTTGAGTGACCAAACTCAAAGCCACATTATATCTAACCAGAGTGGGGATTAAAAAGCCCCCGAGTAGAAATCTTACCCACAGTTTTCGCTTTTAAGGTCACGTGCGCCGTGATAACCACACAACAACAAACACGATAATACTGAATATTTGTTATAAATTGAATAAAATAATTGAAAACTATCGACATATTATATGAACGTCGTAAAATATTATAAATAATATGATTTACACATCTATTCTAATATAATAGAGCTGAAGAGTTTGTTTAGAGGAACGCGCTTATCTCAGGAAGATTCTATTTTTTTTATATTTGACAGTTCATTATTCAAGAAAAAAATAGAGTATATAAGTTATTCATTTAGATACAATCCATTAATATGTGGTCAGATTTATCTGTGGAACTCACTTAAAAAGTTTTATGTGTCATACATAACTCTTAGTTGTTTTTAAAAACTAGTATAAGATAAAAACAATAAAAATATAATTTTTTTGACGTTTAAAAGACTTCTCAATAAAAATGATGAATCAGGGTTATAATAACACTAGGTCTTAGGGAAGCTACTAAAGTCAATAAAATATGTGCTATAAAGCATACTTTGAAACATACACGCATTAGAATTCTCGTCCACGAATTATGCATAGATATTGATCTTTATAGTATCGTATAAATATGATCAGTGTTGCAATAACATGTAACGAAATAATTTTATATTATGAAATGTACATAATACCTATCATATAATAAAACAGTAAAAATTATTTCTCTACATTAAACAATTTTATGAAAAAACCATTTACCAATCAAAAACCAATATATATATATATATATATATATATATATATATATATATATATATATATATATTATAACATAACTCGAATCAATATATATTTTCAACAAAAACGGCAAGATTTAGCGGAATGAATTTTCTTAAAACAATGGTTTTTTTTCTCTTAGTAAGCTGTCTGTACTAAATATAAGCGATTCAATTGTAACTAAGTACTCTATTTCCCTTTAGTAGCATACATTTTTGCCACTTGTTAAAAAATAATCATGGTTTTACTTTGTTAAAGATCAAATCAAACATAATGTGTGCACTAATAGAAAATAAATGTGAAAACTCACTCATAGGTTCCAGATTTGTCGGGAACGT
>DWGR01004247.1:0-11305 GCA_018247715.1 Heliconius burneyi | reverse complement strand
GCGAGGAAATTAAAATATTAAATAATTCGAATTCTTCCTAATGAAAATCGAACTTACGACCGTTTACAGTCCCTTGTGCCACTGCGTCACGGCGGCCTCGAGAGCATAATATTATAATATACTTTTACTTTATTGCACACATCAAAAACAGTCGTCATATTTGTTAAAAAACTGCCTATGTAAGAGCTTTAAAGGTTTATACCGCCCCGCAAGTTACGCGTGTGTATTTGCATATACCACACAAATGGTTTCTATAAATTAAAATTAACATTGAGCGTAATCTAAGAGAATACAGGGCCTCGTGAGCCTCATATTGACTTTTGCCTCTACAAATATTCAATGAATGTGATTTACTCAAGCAAAATGGCTCAGTTTGTTTAAACTTGAAAGGTGTAGATAGAAAATTTAAGGGAAATATCAAAAATTGTTTCATATAAATTTTCATTATATTGTTAAAGAGCTATTTCATAATTGATTAAATGTCTAATATCAATGACATTGAGTTCCGTCACTCACTCACGACACTCAAACTAGGTCTTTTCTGCCTACCGTGCTACATAGCGTGAAGCTTAAAAAAATCAGTTGATTTGATTAAAATATGTAACCAAACTCTTATTTTCTCGTGTATCAGCGTACAAGCACGCTTGTACGCTTTAAATTTCATTTATAGCCGTTAAGCCGTATCGCATAAGCATCAAATTTATTTGCAATTTTCAAATTAATTAAAGTTTTTTAATATGTTATATTAAAGAATATAAAAAGTTATTTATTATTTTTTATTGAATTGAATAATTAAAATTACTTTTTAAGTGTATTTTCTAATGAAAACCAAAAAAAGAAAGGAATTTACTACTGAATTCAGTAGTAAATTCCTTTCTTCGGTTCATTTTTCAGTCTTTATTCAGTAGTAAATTCCTTTTTTTTAGCTTTACAATATATTCCGCAAATAGCACGGTAGGTAGAGAGCCTAATGCTAATATATTACGTGTTGAGAGATGAAGAACACCATACGCCTTCTTACCAGAGTGAGTGTTTATTTCTATAAATCGTTAAAATATTGTAGCAGTCATTAATGAACGCCTTAACCATTTTTATTACTACAAAATACTGCACCGCATTACAGTTAACAATACATCACAAACGATACACGACTCTGAACCAGTTCCAACAAGCCAACAGGGCGTTATTAATCCAATGGTTTGGCTCTGGTAATGGCCTGGATTTGTCTTTAGAAATTTAACAAGTTTCGTCTATTTTCCACATACACCAAAGAAAGACCTGAAAAAATTTGAGAATCGTTTAATTACTTCGTTCATTAAAGACATTATATATTAAATAGTGGAACTTATTTATCATTTTTATTTTTATATATTTATTTATTTTTATTTAGTACCCAAATGTAAGTAACTAATATATAATAGTGCAGAAACATTTTTAAATCATCAAATTTGTTATACAAATAGGTACAGTCGAGTATAGCATAACGGGTCGTTAGTTATAAATAAAAATGTTATCATGCCTTACCAATAAACATTTATTTATCTTGGAGCTTGCATACCTTTAGCGAAGTAAAATTTCAATTCTGTGGACATGAATATCAATTTATATAGGGTATCGTATATTTTTCATACAGATTTATGATAAAATATTTGCTTTTATCCAATCTATAAATTTTAAGAATTTGGCTTTTGTACTGTTCTCAGTATTAAATTATATATCTTCGATAACTCCGTTCTATTGCTTAAGAAAAACCTCAAAGAATAAGTTAATATATTCGCTTAAGAATTCTTATCTTCTTTTGATTTGATACAATTTTTTGTAAAAAAAATGTTTTAAGTAGGTATAAGTATTGTCAGCATATATGGACATGTTACGAGGTCATTACCTCTTTCACTAACAATCTCTAAGGCACAATGGCGGAGACGTGACATCACAGTTTTCTTGCGCTCACCACACACTCGTGGCCAATTATTTCCGTTTTCCGCATTCTATGGCTTAAACACTCTGAATGTAACAGGCTATATCTGGACATAAAACAAAGAAAACTTTTCTCAAGTCTTAAAAAAATAACGCAATGGTTTTAAGTCATTCAATCTAAGACACTAAAGGATGTGCAAAAAATATTTATACTTTTAGGAAAATAATACAGAACAATAAAAAATATTTATACGTGAAATATTTTGGCCGTTTTAAAAAAATATTTTAGCCATGTGTTCCCGGCTTAGAATAGGATCACCCTGGTACTGGTGGTGTCGTAAGAGGCGACTAAAGTACGAGTGGGAAAGTCACGCTGCCAGCAATGGTGACACGCATGGGCAGACTCGACCGGATAATTACCACCCCCGGCATTTAAAACCGGCGTGAAGTAGTGGCTTTATGCCACTGCGTTTCGCATTAGGTAATGCCGGGCTCCGGGGCCCAGCTACCCCAAAAGCTGGCAACGCACCAGTAGCTCCTCTGGTGTTACGTGGTGTCGTGGGCGGCGGTGATCACTTACTATCAGGTGACCCGTACGCTCGTTTGCCATGCTTTTACCATAAAAAAAAAAAAGAAAACTGCAGCTCATATTATGTATTTTATTGAATCAACTTTTAACAATTGTAAAATTATAAAATATACTCATACTGTTGAGGTTGGAGCAGTGCCTGGGACATCACATTGCAATAACACTCGCCTTTACTGCTCCAACACAATGTAGCAAATTACCTCAAAGCAAATATCTACCGCCTCATATAACATTTGCCAACAAAAATGGCTGCTTATCAAAGAAAAATGTCACCATACTAATATTTAATAAGTAGTAAAAGTAAGACTATTCAAATGCTTAGATAGAAATATTTTATTAATTTCACAGTTCATTCAATGGATTCCATAATTCCTTTACTGAGTGCATAGTCTTCATATATTATGAAAAAAATATATAGCTCAAGAAGACGTACACGAACACGGCCTACAAAATGGATTCTCCTGAGATTTGAAGTAAAATATCACAATGAAACCGTATGAGAAATTAAAAAGATATCTTTTGAACTTTTTAATTTAATATACATTAGAAACTTTATAGCAAGTTTTGTTATGAGCTCAAGTTTATATTTCTATGCATATACAAATATATATACCCATACAAACTCGCGCCATTATTGCTTTTAATACATATTAAAATATACGAGAATTCAATAGGTATATTGTAAATATTTCAAGATTAAATATTTCAGTACATTATATTTATTATTTAAAATAAATCAACTCTGCCCGCTGGTATAGACTGCTCGACGTAGATTTACTCCAGGGCGTACCAAAGCTTTTCCACTTGCCGCCAGCAACCTTGTTCACCTTTGTCTTACTGATCTGCGGTCTCCACTTAAGGACCAATAAGCTCCAATGGCTATTTGTCTTTTAATAAGATTTCTGCTCAACATATCCGTTTTGATTTCGGTTATTCTGGATTTTATCCTTAAAACAAACTCCGATCATAGATCGTTCCATATTAAGTTAAGAAATTTTTAGCTCGTGGCGTACAATGGGTGGGTATTGATAATTAGTGTCCACATTTCAGCACCGTAAACGTTTCAAATAAACATGAAATGAAAAGATATTTAATGAATTGAATAATAATAGGTTCTATTAACGATATAGAAAAATAACAATTAGTAAAATTAAAATGATTTTAACTACTCGTATGTATATGATCTATCTATTTCTACCTATCTATAATATATCTATCTATATAAATAAAAATATGTTAACCGTTAGGAACATTATTCAATTGAATAAAAGATATAAGCTTTGTATATTTTTACAGCTGAAAACATGTTAGCGCTTATGCTATAAATATAAATCTGAATTTAGGTACTTTACAAAATAATATTGTCTCGTTCGTAGGTAGCTTTTCGATATTAAAGTGGTGAACGTTTTTTTGATTTATTCCCATATAAATAGTTTCAATTTGAGTGGACTGTCTAAACAGTATACGAACAAATAATATTTATGTTCGCTACGAGTAGATTAATCTCATGCTTAGTTTAATGAACCTGTAGCTAGAGGATCAAGTGTTGTTCACTACGCTTATTTGCGATTTAAATTCTTATAAAAAGATTACTTTATATAAAACCTACATCGTTTCGTTTTTCGAATGAGCAGTATGCTTTTGGCCCTAATGGCCTCAACAGCGTCACCGAGATTTGGGAGACCGAGCTAAAAGAGCTCTGTCTTTGGCTTCTTTAAGTTGGTAGTTACTATCTGCCAAAAAAAATTCAAAGTCATTTAGTTTCAGTTGGAATCTTATTTAATCAATCGTGATATGTGCAGTGTGCAGTGGCAGGGTGTAACAAGGGTTAGCGCGATGCTTGTGAGTTCGATTCCCACTCGAGGAAGTGAAATATTTATTTTTAAGTTAAGTTCTGCCACTCAACACGCAATGCCACCAGAATACGGCAGAAAGTGGGGAACTGAGCGTCTTAAGACTAGGTTCCCTTGTGTATCCTGCTGTATGTGGGATACAGCTAAAAAAAGTAGCAGTTAAGTCAAGTACGTAAGCATATTAGAGTAGTATTTTTTCCTCTGAAGTAAGGATACGGAAATAATAACACACGTTTGAAAATTTTATTTCTATTTCCTTTAATGATTTTTAAATTTCAATTCATATCTACTCATTTATTATTTAATTACGAACTTCATTAATGAAATACCTATTGAATATTATTTAGCCTAGCAATTTATTTAATCTTATAATATATAAAACTGGTATATATATATAATAAGATAAGAGAAACACACTATATTTTTTCTCACAACATTTTCTAAGTTAAACCAGACAATGAGTGGTATCAGAGGATAGCTACTTAAAAGCGTGTG
Organism: Heliconius burneyi; assembly: GCA_018247715.1. Lineage (NCBI taxonomy): Eukaryota > Metazoa > Arthropoda > Insecta > Lepidoptera > Nymphalidae > Heliconius > Heliconius burneyi. The sequence continues at coordinate 6,451 of DWGR01004247.1, read as the reverse complement.
GCTGGCTTAAAGTGCTCTCAAGTAACGTGCAATCTCGGTACAAGTATAAAATAAGAATCTATCCATCATACATACATAATATGTATATTAAAAAAATATTACTTTATACATAATTTGTATATAAGCTTCGCACTTTGCTTTGTAAAAGTAAAATTTTAAGTAAATACTGTCTAACGAAAGAGTCCTACTGTAATAAATAAGGAATAAATGTACTCCCTCATTCTAGTACCAAAACAGTCCTAAAAAGTGGTTGGTGCGTGGGTAATGGAATGTTTAACCTTCTATACACGGGATACAGCATAAAGCAAAAATAAATATAATATATTGCTAGCAAACTCGTGTAAAAGTGGGTAGATGTAGGTGAAAAAGACTATAAAAGCAATGGAATTGAGTCAATCGAGCTTGCAAGAAAGGCCCCGTATTAGAAGTAAACTTGTGTGAAGTATTGTTACTAAGCGATATGTGTCACTTATTGCAATTACGAAGATTCTCTTTTAGAATAATTTAGTAGAAACATAAAGATGATATGTGTTTTAATTATGAAAACTTATTAAACTGTTTCTCATTTTGAAGAAATCACTGAACAGAACCTAGGTTCATAGGATTAATAAGGGCAGGGCATAACACGAAGTGATAAATTAATAGGCTATATCTGGTACACTGGTTTGGGCACGTCGAATGAATGACGATGAAATGATGGCATAAATCGTCTATGACAGATAACCTTTACCTCTTACCGCTCGGTAATAGAGGTAGGGAGAGACTTAGGTTGACCTTCGAAAATACAGTATCAAAGATACTAGAGTAAGGTCAAGGAAAAACACGAGGATTCCCCGAAGGGATGAAGAAGTTGATGACAGTGGATGAGGCGAAAGATGTGTGCAGAGACCGTAGAGTGTGACGCTCTGTTCTCTTTGACTATCCTACTAGGGAAACAGCTATTAGAAGTAAAAAAGGTACTTATTTATTCGTTGATAATAACGTAACACGTCTAATACAATAATGCTCAATATGAATTAAAATGCTGAAACGATTTCAAATATAAATTTAAAATATATAAAGCATAACTAAGTTGAAGTTTAGTAACAAAATAACATTCTTAGAAATTAAATGATTTCACTAAGTACTAAGTTAGTATTGTTCTAACAATATCCCGAGTCAAAATATTTATTTAAATACGATAATTTAATTATGAATAAATTGTACGAAATCTAAATAATCTTAAGATTGTCTTTATCTCTATTTTAGCTTTCTACTGTAAGTTGTAGATGGAAAGCTACAAAAGTTTTATAGATAGACTGATTGTGTTAATCCGTTGTATATGTCCGTCCGTCTTGAACATCCGCTGGGTTTTATCAATCTTTTAACCTATAATATTAAACTTTACAAAAATTACTCCACAAAAAGTAGCACGTACTTGACTCTAAAATTTCACAACTACAAAATGCATGCATTGTAGATTCCCAAGAAACGTTCGGAACCGAAGGAAGCTACGACAATGTTGCTTAGAAAAATTTGCGATCATATTAAAATTTCTTAGTAGCTTATAAAAGATAGTTTATCGTTGATGTGAGCATCAGTCGCGTTTATTTAAAAGAAATATCATATTATTAAAATTAAAAAGCAATTTTACGTAATAGTTGTACAGGTGAAGGTCTATCAGGCATAACGGGGTAAGGGAACCTAGTGTTATGACTCTCCGTTTCGTTCAATTTGAATTGAATAATAGCATATTGAATAACGAACTCTACATCAAGTGGCTGGTTTACCAGAGCGAAGAAATTAAAATAGTTTAAATATGTTCAGTCCATCGAGTGATAATCGAACCCACAACTACCGCGTTTAAAGTCAGGCACACTGCAATACGACCGCATTTAATAATGTTACATTTGATTTTATCAATATATAGGCTTTTAATACCGTATACTTAATAAAAATATACCGTTATTTGATTTTATTAATAATATGTTTTAACCGTAACGTTAAATTGTTAATAGTAAAATGGATCTTAATTTATTATATTGTCTTAATATCAATTGTTGTTATACAAATTGAATTTCATCCTATATTTTATATCGAACTGAAATACCAAATGACTTGGATAAAAAGTTAAAAAGATAATTTCGAACATTGTTAGAACTGCAGGAATTTATGTGAAGATAAATCGTAGTTTGAGTTCAGAGTCATTTATTCTGCTCAGGTACTCTAGGAAATACAAAGTTGTATAGGTGTTCGGGATTAGTCTTTGCGATATATTCGGGATTAAAAAGAGAGAAATTTAGATTTATTTTTGTAGATCGACGAAGTTTCAAACGTAAAATAAGTAAAGTTATTGTACACCAGAAATAAATATATCATATTACAGCATTGATAGAATGATAAATAAATCAGTACAAATGGTGGTGGTGTGTAATGGTGTACTATATTCTTTACCTTGAATTTTTTTGCATTTGACAATTTTTTTTGTACCCTGCACATAGCAGGGCAAAGGTAGCTTAGTGTTAAGATACTCTGTCCCCCACTTTCCTCCGGATTTTCGAGGCATCGTGTGTGAGCGGAACTCAATGTCGTGCTTTGTCTTGTTGGCATAGAGAAGAAATTAAAATATAAATAAGTAATAATTAATTTCTCCCCGTAGGAATCGAGTCCACAAACGCCATATTTACAATCCGCCATATTACACGCTTGAGAAACTGCACCATAACCGCTTCGTAAACAATATTAATCAAGAATATTTTTTATATACGCTTTATCATATAATAAACAAAGAGAACCTAATGTTGACATACTTCAATCACCAGTTTCTGCCAGAATTTGAGATACTGGGTATTGAATAGTGAAATCCAATGCCGCACTTTGCTTACCAGAGTGGGGAAACGTAAATAATAATTTAATCCCTGGAGTGGGGTTCAAATATCACAGCAATCACGTTTTCAATCTGTTTCAATGTTATGCGATGGCACACATCACTTATAAATATAATATCAATATCTATACTTATAATAAATTTGTAGAAAAGTAATAGTTAAAAAAAATTTAGCTAGGGTGTTAAAGGATAACTAATAGAATCCATTTCCAGCATTATTTGATTTTTTGTCTGTTTGTCTGTTTAGGTGAACACGTATCACGTACACAACAAATTTAAGCAACTTTTATACAAAAAAAAAATTAAAAGTAACTCAGAGTAGGTTTTAATCTATATTTCATTGTTATTGCTTGACTCTATCAAAAGATATAAGCTTATAACGTTTTCAAGAAGTTTTAGAAAAATTTACTGTAAGGCGGTACGAATTTCGTCGGGTCAGCTAGTATATAATAAATACATGGTATTTCAAGTATTTTTTAAAAGTGATATATTTCCAAAAGTAGACGAAGATTTTTTAAGCTTATAGCTATGTCTCGCATATAGCAAGAGCATAATATATGCAGAGTTACTATAATGTTAATAACGTCCGTTCCCAAATTTCCTTTTTCGAGACATTACGTTTTGAGTGGCGCAACCCAACGCCCTGCTTTAAGGATACTTTCTCCAAAGTGATCATTTCAAAATTATGAATTAGCCACGTTTGTTTTCTTTTCCTCATTCATGTTTCACCTTTTTTTTCCTTTTCTTGCATGGCACAGCAGGAAAAAGAAACCTTGTTTCGTTCTTTACTTTCCATTCAAATTCGAAATATTGCGAATAATAACTATAAAAGTCATGATTTATCTCACCACTACAGATCCAATGACAATACTTTATATCTTAATTTTTCAGAACAATAATCAAACCCACATCGGTACCAAAGGTTATCTATTAATTAAAGTTAAAGACCATAATGTAGTTTATTTTAAAACATTAAAATGTTCTTTAACATGTAAAATACGATTTTCATTTTCTATTAAGCTGTTCAAATTCACCCACTTAGTTCAGTTCTTATACTAGTTCCACTTGTTTATAATTAATCATTAAAATCAAACGAATATGTTTAATATTAAAACGTACATACATTATTTAATAAGCCTCCATAAGAACGTCGTTACATAATTGTAGTGAGAATGAAATATATGGAGTATGATTACACGAAATGCTGTACACGTGTTTCATTAGCGCGCACTATTAAGACTACCTTGAATCGTACGTGCTGGTCCATATGGAAGATTTATGACAATTTATACATCTGTAATTCTTGATTCTTATTGTCTTCCTACTTTAACACTTAAGGAAACTGATGAAAAAATGTATTATTCTTGTCACTAAGTAGTTCGATTCTATTTTAAATAATTAGTAATGAGGTAAAGGGCGGTGTTGAGTTCCGCCACTTAACACGCAATGCATCGAGAAGAGTTTTAATAGGAATGAAGAGTCTTAAAGCTAAGTTTTCATGTGCTTTATAAAATATTTGAATAACTGTAGAAGGTAATAAATTAACTACTTAATGCACAAAAAAAACGTAAATACTACTTACTCCCCTTATGTAGGTATATTGTAAAAAAAACTATTTAAAATATATATTAAAATAAATTTTAAAAACATATTCAAGAGAACAAGTGTCTTAAAGATTTTTATGATGCAAAAGTAATGTAAATTATAGATATTCCTGAAACTTCAGTTCACAACTACGAGTACGTCTGACCCTCGTAAAATATTAAAATGACTTAAACATTTTAAACTACACTTTATTTTACAGCAAAGCAGAAGTTTGTTTCGGAAACGGTGATTTCGCATTTAAAATTGAAATCATATTGCGCCAAGAATTCATGAAAAGTTTCACAAACTGCAGCTCGTGTCATTAATTAGTTGTGAGAAGCCCGCGCGCGTCTTTACAACGTTTATTATTTGAACTAACGTAGAACCGCGTAGTCTTTTAGTGAATTATTGCCGCACTTTGTGTTTTAATGTTACATTTGCGTTAGGACCGTTTGTCATGCTTCATACATTTTAAAAGTTTTTTTACCTGATTCTTTGCCTCCGTTGTCAAATGAAAATGACGAAGGGTTTTGTGTAACACATTCCAAATGCTTGAGGGCTACTTCTATAAGCTCGGTCAGAGCTCGGTCGGTAACATGTTACTTTAATAAAAACCTTTTTTTTTTAACTTCTCGCTGTGTCCCTCTCATAGCAGGGCAGTCAGAAGGAATGTGAAAATCTACTGTTGTGATACTCCGATGAACTAAAAATATTATATATTTCGTCTCCTGAGTGGGAATCGAAACCACAACGACGAACTGTAGACTTTTTTCATAAAAATATATTTTCATCAGCTTCACACCGTATCCCGCATATAGCACGGTAGGCATAAAAATATGGGAACCTAGTATTAAATCACTCCGTTCCGCACTTTTCGCAGTATTTATCGAAGCATTGCGTGTTGATTAGAATATTATACAATATTTGCTATCTATTTGTATCATTGAATAAGAATTAACCATTACAATAAATAATATAAAAACATTCCAACTGTTTTCTTTTTTTTCTCCAATAAGTTTATAATTTTGTATTCTGTTGTATTTTTTATCCATCCTCTGTCAATAAACTTTGAATACAGAAAACTATTTGTGTTTAATGTATGACCAATTTTATTACAATGTATTTGATGGAATTTGCAATAAGAGTATTATGCATACATTGCCGATATTCATAGATTGCAACTTACAATAGTTTTTCATTAAATATATGTTTATGTTAATTACGATAAATATATACAGTGGCCAGTCGTGGTGCAGGGGCACAAAGTGTGCTGCAAAATCGATTGGTTAGCTTCGATCCCCACCCGAGGAAATTAAATATTTATTTAAATTAACATTTTCATTTTATTTGTTCTGGTGTCAATGCGAAGTGCGGCGTTGAGTTCCGCCATTACTCATGTAATATATATACTTATCATAAATGTCCACTTACGATAAGTATATAATATCAGCGTGGTACAATAGAAAGTTATTTAATTGAATACAAGACTCATGGATTCCATTGCCATTCGGAGAATCAATATATTTATTTTATAAAGCTTTGCTTTCTATATTTTTCTAATAATCTTTTTTTTTGTTTCAGACTCAAGGCTCTAAGATATATTTAATATGAATCAATACATTTTGCTATCTCAAGAGAAGAAATCCTTTAAAAGGTACATTTTTTATTTAATTAAATTAATTTGTATTTTGTAATTAAATAACTTGTATTTTAACATAAATTTCCGTTATAATAGGTGATTTCTTTTGCAGAATCATGTCACATCAAGGATTTCACTTTAAGGAAATGACATTTTTGGACTTAGATCAAATGACATGTTATCGCCACATGCTTACTGAAAATATTCAGAACGTCTATCCTGGCGACATGAGCAATGCTACATGAAACTATATCAATGAAACAACAAAATGGGCCAAACATACACACATAATTACGCTAACTTCACTTCGATAAATCACACGCAATCGTACGACTTAATAGACGTTGATAAAGACGTTTGTG
>DWGR01004246.1:0-11307 GCA_018247715.1 Heliconius burneyi | reverse complement strand
AAACTCTTAGAAGGTCTTAATATTGGGTTCCTTCTACCTATTAGAGGGGACAGCGTGACGCTATATAAAAATTGGTTTTAACGGAGGTAAGAATTAACAAGCTTATTCACTTAACACTCATTAACACCGTTGCTTGATAGGCAACCATGTTTTATAGAAACATAAAAGTTATTTTGTTAATTTGAAATAAGGCTAGGGTTAGAATCATTAAAGGAGCTCCTTCCTCCGCCTACTCCTGTGGTCACAATTCCCAGGAATTTGTGTATTATGTTATTTTAAAATGTAATCGAATAAAGCTATTTATACAACCCGCAGTTATCTTCACACACAGAAGAGAAAGCTATATTATTTGTTTGAGATTATTTAAAAAAAAATGGAATGACCGCCTCTTAATACGTATGTCTGTGGTAGTAATTTAATATTTTTTTTAACAATAAATATGTTTCTTTATAGAATAAAACTTACATTAGAAAGAGTACAGAAGTCCCAATACGTCCCAAGAAATATTTGAGTTGGCAGCTAAAGAAGTTTCCGAAAACAACAGAAAATTTAGAAATGTTGCTTCGGAATACAATATTTGTCATGTTTAAATATGTTAAGAGGGGATATTAGGGGATTTTTTAGGGTGCTTTGATAAAAGTGAGTTATAAAAAAACCTTTTAATAATCCAGAACAGGAAGGCATGATGGCAGATTATTTGTAAAAATATGTTATATTTATTTCGAACTATTACTACCAGATGATAACAAGAAATCTGTGCATATGTGTGTATGTCAAGGCAAAAGCGCAGCGTTAGCCACTCCAGAACTAGGCAGAAAATGGAGAACACAACCTTAGCACTTGGTTACCTCTGCTTATCCTGCTGTGTGCGGGATACGGGGTTAAAATCGATACATACCTACAGTAGATTTTATTTTCTTAGTAACCATGGCTTACTGTCACAGCTGACGGTGGCGTCAAAGAACGCTTTTCTAAATCCGCCACAAGCAAAATGGATTGAATAAATTCTTTGTTAAAGTTGAACTTTTTTTCTTATTTTATAGCGAAGGCGACCTGTTAGACCTTAAATGAGAATTAAAAGTACTTCGTGGAACTTTGACGGTAAAATCTACAAACAAATATATTACTTATCCAAATAGACTTTTACTTTTTTTTTGAGTTGAATCCGATTCCATGATTTCAACCACCGGCTCAGAAGGCAGTTCTGCTGAGTAGAAATTAAATAAATACTCTTTTCAATATAAAACTAAATAGTATAATAACTTTGATATTTAAGTCTTCGAGCGTAAATTGAACCCATAATCATCGCCGGCTCAGTCAGGCTCAAAATTATTTGTATAACTTATATATTTTGAAGGAATATACTATTTTTGTAATCTTGTTTATATGATAAATATATGTAACTTATCCTACAAGTATTAACAATGTTATTCTATTTTAGAGTTCCATTTATAAAAAAACAACAGATCTCTTAAAGGGTCATTATACTGTCCGTCTGTCCACATGGCCGTCCGCCCGTCTGTCTGTCAACACCATTTTCTCAAGAATAAGAAATTAATGTTAATATAAATAAATAAATATTAAATATAAAGGCTACTAGCCTTTAAAGCACAAAAAAAATCTAAGTCCACATAATAAACAGACACTAGCGTTTATGAATCGTTTTCATCACATTTAGTAGGAAATTAGCCGCGTAATCAAATAAAGGAATAATTCTCAAAAATATAAAGTCATAGGTGTGCTACAGGTAAAACCTATTACAAACTTATATTGGTAGTGGAGTACCAATGCGAAACGCCCAGTGCATACGCCCGGAAACTTAAGTTTGCAACTTTTATAAATCTTACTTCTCGTTGACTTACAATAATACGGAACCTTCGATGGGGGAGTCCGACACGCACTTGATCTATGTTTTATTTACGTAAACTAAAGAATCACCGCAATCACCATTTGCTAAATCTTAGTTAATTCACTTTAAAGATATTTACAATGTACCTTTAAATAAAAAAACAATTACTTCTCTATCTCAAATAACAATTACTTTCATTATTATCTTAAGCATTGTAGTCTAAACTCATGTTGGAAAATAGAAATTCATTATTTAAAATGTTTGTGGCAGATTCAGATACGCCTCTTTGATGTTACACGAATTGTTATTTAAGCAGATAAAATGAGAATCAGTTTTAGATTTAACGTTCCAAAATGATTTGATCATTTTAGACGTTGTTTTAAGGTGAAATACGATATAGTGATTTGCCGGCTTAAATTTACATATGTATGTATATAATTTTTGTAATTTTACGCTGAACCCCGCACAAGAAAGGTAGGCAGAGGGAACCTAGGTACCTATTGTTAACAGCTAACATATACTTCTGATACCTCCGCATCATACTGATCATTCTGATACTTGAGTTCCGCAGCCCAACACGAAATGACTCGAGAATTTAGCAGAAAGTGGGGAACAGAGTGTCTTAACACTACGTTTCCAGGTTCCCTCTGGCAACGCTACTATATGCTACATACTCGCTACATCCTAAAACGCAAAATAGAATACTCGTACTTGGATAATTATATTTCATTATTACTCGGTTATTTTTACAGTTCGTGTATAAATTTTATAATTTACTTTGCTTGTTCAAACGCAATTACGTGTTTAAGAGCTTCCACCAACCTTAACTAAAGCCCAATAAAATAACAGCTAATGGTCTTTCATAATTGCATTTTTAATTATCTTCCAGATATCAGACGGTTTGGTGTAAAATGGCCTAACTCTTATTTTTTATGAATATTAAAGGAATGGGAATCGAACACACAATTGCTTCGCCACGAAAGCCTCAACTACCTTCTTAGAAAAATTTTAAACGTATTTTGGTTGTGCAAAGCTACATCATGGTTATACCAAGTAGAGCCATACCTGCATGAATACCGTGTTGTAGCCAGGAGGCTACAACACCACTTGGAAGGGACAGGTTCGGGCCTCTCAGACCAACAGTATGACTTCCGCAGTAGACGTTCGACGGTGGATGCCATACTAGAGGTGAAGGCCCATACGCAGGATGCGGTGGCCCGGGGCGAAGGAGTCCTGGCTGTGTCTTTAGACGTCGCCAACGCCTTCAACTCCCTGCCTTGGCCCTGCATTAAGGAGGCACTTATATACCATCGTGTGCCTCCATACCTACGCCGCGTGATCGGGCTTACCTGTCTGGGAGGTCTGTAACCTTTCCGGCTCCTAGAGGAGGTTAGGAGGAGTTTGTGGTGTCGGCCGGTGTTCCACAAGGATCGGTGCTGGGTCCGATCTTCTGGAACATTGGGTACGACTGGATGCTGCGTGGCGGCACCCTGAGGGGGATGAAGGTCCTCTGTAACGCCGATGACACGCTGGTCTTGGCGCAGCAGAGGACCTATCGGGAGGAGGCGGTCCTCGCGACTGCCGGAGTGGTGGATCTTGTCGGCCGCATAAAGCGGCTCGGTTTAGAAGTCGCCCTAAACAAGTCTGAAGCACTCTATTTTCATGCTCCTCGCTAGGGCTCACCATCAGATGCCCATATTATCATCGGTGGCGTCAAAATTAACGTCGCACGGAGCGTGAAATACCTCAGACTTGTTCTGGGCGGCCAGTGGAGATTTCGGGGTCACTTCACATCTTTGGCCCCGAAACTATTGAAGACGGCGGCAGCTCTGGCGCGCTTTTTGCCCAATGTAGATGGGCCGAGCACCTCGAGCCGTCGGCTGTACACCGCCCTAGATCGGTATAACATCACTCTGCTGCGACGGGCGCAGAGGATGATGGCCATCCGGGCGATACGGGAGTACCGGGCCATCTCCGGTGAGGAGGCGTGCGTGCTGGCTGGAGTCATGCCGTGGGACCTGGATGCGCTTTCCCTGGCGTCGGTCTATTGCCGGCGTCGGAACCTAGCGTCCGGGGAACCGGCAAATCATTGAGGCGAGAGCGGATCGAACCCACAACCCTCGCGTTAACAGTCAGATCCTACTAAGCCACGATGGCTTCTGCGGGCTATACAGAAAAGTATACAATTCAAACTTAAATATAAAAGTCGTCTTAACTTAATTTTGTCATCATATCAAATTACAGATATACCATGAAAATCATATCATCAAAAACGTGATTTTTTTGTTCTTTATTTAACTAGTGAGGCCATTCGTGGCGCAGGGGTACAAAGTGTTACCGTAAAACCGACTCGTTGTCAGTTCGATCCACTCGACTCGTTGTCGTTCGACCCACTCGAGGAGATGAAATATTTATTTAAATTTATATTTCCAATTCTTTGTCAAAATTCACCAGAAAGTTGGGAACAGAGTGTCTTAACACAAGGTAGCATCTGTCTACGCTGCTGTATAGGGGATACAGAAGACGTATAAAAAAAATTTTACCTATTATTTAAATGCTCGTTGAACCCACGCCTCTAGGAAACCATCCAAGCGCTCTGACCGCTCCGCCATACGTCCTCACCAAGCAACGTTGCAAAAATTGTATATGCTTGTTAGCACGCTTGTTACAACTTATGTTGTTAAAAATTTCATATTTTCTTTTTCTTGCTCTGGTAACTGGTAGAAGTCAAACTGATGGTTATTATTATATCGTATCGTATCGTATCGAAAAATTTGTGAAACTCTAAGTTCTCAAACACATTTATTCTACAAATAACTATTCTATTCAACAGAGAGAGGAAGGAGTAAAATTTTATAACGTACCTACTATATAAGCAGGAATGTGCATCCCAGACGCATTAAGGATACGAATGCAGCTAGAATCGCCTCAAGCTGCACCACAAACTTTTCTAATATCATCTAGCGTGCATTTACAAACAAAATTATATAAGTTTTAAACTGAATATATTTATGTATATTTAATTGTTATGTATATCAATATTTGAATTTTCATTCAAAAGTGTAGAATCATCTAATGTTCTTATCTAGTGAGGCCAGTGGGTTTAATTCCTATTTAAGGTTATTAAATATTAAAATTTTCATTACCCAGCTCTGGTAACGGGCAATGCGACCAACCCAGCCAACAATTCAGCGGAAAGTGAGGAACGGATATGTGTTAATTTAACCGGAGTGGAACACTATGTCCCCAGGTTTCCTCTGTCTACTCTGCTCTGTGCGGGATACACACAAAAATACAGGAAAAAATAGATCAAGGGAGCAATAAGAGAGGATCTTTCGAAAATTAGCGAAGACGGAAAAAAAAATGAATTTAATATCTTGAAGTCCACGCAAAATAAAATTCCCAGAGACAAAGAATACAAAATATATTGCCTATTATCTAAAATCTAATTAAAGAATATAAAAAGATTTTTTTTTCATAAAAAAAATCTTAATTCTCCCAGTTTCCACGCAGACTCGCACAGTTCGCCTTTTGTAGAACTATTTTGTTTCGCCGCGCCGCCGCCGAGGCTGAGAGTGGTAGGTAGTTCTTAAACTGGCACTGTCAAACAGTCTCTCTATCGCTTCGCTCGTAAGCACGTTCATTAAAAACGTTGAAATATACTGTATATTTTCCTTGTGAAGTACTCCTTTGTTGTTGTTGATTTAAAGTAATTAAAAATGATGTGGTGAGGATTGTAGATTTATTTCTTAAGTTAGATTTTGTGTCGGGAATTGTGGGGTAGTTATATATTTCTGTTTTGTATGTATATGTGAAGAATGGTTGAATGTTCAATTCCCAATAGACAAAATAGAATATATAATATTTTCATTTTTCCTCGCTCTGGTATCTAAATAACGCATATAATTGACACATTAAACCACTCAACATACAGTGCCTCCAGAATTCTGTAAAGAATGGGAAACGGGAGAATCTTGCTGGGAGCGGAGTATCTTAACACTAACTTCCCAAGTTAATATTGCCCACCTTGCTAAATGCTGGATACAGCGTAAATCGAAAAAAATATAACTAAACAAATTTAAGCAGCGACACAGCATATGTAAACGTGACGGCTGAAGATCCTGGGACATTAGGTTTAATGTCATAACTTTAACTTCCCACTTCAGCCGAGGTCTGAGGCTTTGCGTGTTAAGTGAGGAACTCAACACCGCGCTTTGCTTCTTTAGCACTGTGATAAAATTAAAATTTTAAATATTTCATTTCCTTTAATAAGAATCGAACCCACAACCTGTCGCGCTTACAGTATGTGAACCTCAAATTCAATAAGCCCCAATTAATAAAAATTAATACCGAATAATAATATGACCTAGTTATAAATGGCGAAAAAAAATAGCATTACGGTCATAAACAACGGTTACAAGCGTTAAAACACAATACATACAAACTGTTATAGCACGTAAGCCCAAAGAGTTTTCCGCTGGGAAAAAATGCTGTCAAAAAAATCCGTTTAAAATTTTTCCCAAAAGAACAAAGTCAGTTCATAAAACCCACAATTTTATGTGACCGAATTCTCGAAACATCGTAAACAATTTTCATAGTTTCATAGGAATGCCTCAGCTTTTGGAGACCTGCGAAGCTTTAGGAATCTGCAGAAAGTTATCCGTGACTTCTGCATATGCAGTCTCGAGATCAAAATTTCACTAGAAATAAACTAATGTTATTTATTTATTATTTTATTTTCATACTATATAGTGCTCAAAGTAGGGCAGGTAGGGGAAACCTGGGAATCTAGTGTTAAGACACTATGTTCCCATTGAGTTACTTCCATTCTCTTCTTACCGCCGAATTCTGGTAACTTTGCGCGTTGAATAGTAAAATTCAACGTCGCGATTTGAGTAGGTCGCAAAAAAAACATTTAAGACATTGCGTGAGTGGCGGAACATAACGCTTCGTTACGTTGACCAGAGCGAGGAAGTTAAAATAACTATAATCATTTCGATTGGGAATCGAACACAAAACCATCGCTATTTGTTAATATTTCTACAGACGCTAGCTCACTGTGTCACGCCGCCCTCTATTTTAAGTTTTAATTTCAAATATGCTATATATGTATAAGCCATATTCTTACATTACTTAGAGGAGCTCCGATATGGAAAAACGCAGACGAATCGTTCGAATAAATTTTGAATCCGTAATTTCCTTAAGAATTGCAAAAGAAGATAGCACTTAAACTTCTGAAGTGACTTTATATTGGTCTTGTATTTTAGCTTTTCAATTTTAATATTTTGTTTGTATAAGTCTAAGACCGATTATGGTATATTGATTTTTTTTCTTTATCTTCACGGTGCAGCCCGTGTAAATCAGGACAGGCAGAGACAATCTTGGCTACCGTTAATCACGCACCGCCCAATTTTCAAAACATCTTGCGTTGACAGAAGAAATACGGATGGAAACGCCGTGCTTTATTTTGTCAGCAAAGGGATAAATCATCAAATTCATTTTACCGAACACGAATCGAATCTAGTAAAGCCAGGTGCTTATTCATCGCTCTACGTGCGCCGCTAATATAAAAAAACATGTATTGTAAATTATTAAAGACATCATATTTTGTAAAAATAATCAATCAGTAAATTTTAACTCTTAATAAATGAGGAAAAAAGAAACACCAATAGTGACACATTAAAACATTAACTCGCGCGACAACCTCTAACCCAACTAGGTATAAATATTTCTTACTCAAGCTCTTTTTGTAAATAGTCCAAGAGGCAGCAGTGGAAACGTTAAGATATTAGTTTCATTATTATTTATATATATTTTTTATTTCTTTTCTTAATTTTCGATTTTTTCTAGACTGCTAGTTGTGTGATAGTAATCAGCACGGCGGCTTGTTTCGGTACCGCACTAGAAAAATAATTTATTTACCGATTCTAAATGAAAATTGAAGTCACCACCCCTTAAAACATTCATGTGCGCCGCTACGGCACGATAAGTTATAATATTCTGACTTTATTATTTGCTTTTATCTACATTTTGTTTTCTTGGCGTACAGATACATACATACGTATATAACTTAATTTTTAATTTACAATACGTTCCCCTATACTATATACAAGGCCGCATCTGCTAAAGCTTCTTAGTAGCGGGGTATTAGGGAATTACTCGCCATAATCCTAATATAGCGAAGGAATTATGCTCCATTTTATACGAATACTGGGTCTCTATGACATTCTGATGCACTTGCTTTGTTACTTCCGGCCATATGGATTTACATCAAGAAAAAAAAGGATCTAAAAACAAAAACTTCGTTTTCAATGTTTTACTAGATTAAGATATTGGTTTAGTGAAGGAACTTTATTAAATTTCTTCTAATTGACTGTTCTACACTTATAGGCTTATTTGAGCAGAGGGAATACAATGTTACCATACTCCGTTCCCCAATTTTCACTGAATTCTGGATGCATTGTGTGTTGAGTGGCGGAACTCAACTGGACGCATTGCTTTCACATCCGAACGAAACAATAAAATATTACATATTTCATTTCCTCGAGTGAGAATCAAATCCACAACCAGTTACATTTACAGTAACACGCTTGTGCCCGCGACTTGCCTTAAATGGGTACTGAATAATGAGAAGAAACTACCTAGCTAAGACAAAAAAGATTTTAAATCAAACAAAAGTATATTTTTATAATTCATTAGTGTTAAAAATATTACATAGGTATAGAATAGTTACACATTACATAATATTTAAAATATTCTCTTTGTGTATCAATAACATACATATAAAAAATAAAAGATGAATATCTAAATGAAGTTCCGAGTCTTCATATTTCATTTTTTCATCCTACAGTAAGTCGTTATAGAAAGAACAGCTCTTGCCCCTCGTTTCCGTCGTCATCCATCCACGTACAGAACACTAATAATAATTGTAGAAAATTTCCCATTGTTTTTTTTTTACCTCCATCCTCTATTAGGAAAAAATGCATAGGATTTTAATTCAAAGAAAAATCCCTTGTAGCTAATGTATGTAGTTATTACATAAGTATATCTGTTAAAATTGTATTAAACTATTGAAGCCAGTTGTGGCCTAGGAGCACAAGCGTGCGACTGGAAACGCAACAGGTTGTGGGTTTGATTTCCACTCGAGGATTTGAAATTTTTCCTCGCTCAGGTGACGAGGCAAAGCGCGGTGTTGTATTCTTCTACTCAACACAAAGTGTATTAATAGGAACGGAGTGTATTAATACTAGGTTTCCAAATAAGTGAGTTTAAGAGAATTTTAAGCAGGTTTTTCATCGCACTGCTCTCCAGATCTCCAGATGTTGTTTTAATTTTTTTTAGATTATAATGTATGTTAAGATCTTCCACCACTCAACACGCAATGCCTCCAGAATTCGGCTGAAGTGGGAAATTAAAGTTATAACATTAGGTTCTCAGGACCCACAGCCATCACGTTTACAGATACTGTGCCGAAAGTGGGGAACGGAGTGTCTTTATACTAGCGGAAAAACAAAGCCATTGCTTCTCAATGGCACAGTAGACAACAATGCAACAATGATTTTATTCAAATGGTATTATATATATTTTTGATCTCTTATATACACTATACACAAACATCTAGAGACACACTATATATAAGCAAACACAGACACAAAATACAACATACAACAAAGATGAACGAGTTCGTCGATGACGCGACGCAAACTGAGTGATGAGTCATAGTAAAGATTTTCCTATCGCACATTCCTTTTCCCAAACCCCAGGGATAAGTCATATTCATTTCAAAAAATATGAATGAAAACGTAAATAAATACGGGCGTAAGTAATCTCAGCTGAACTACTATAACATCTGTGATTAAGATTATTTGTCTATACAAAGTTAAAGTCTCTTACAACCACAGCTGGCTGCTATTCTATACTATTCTATAGAATATACACTAGTAGGAATGTTGACTTTGCCTGTTAAGTTACAGAAGTTGCCAAACTCCACCACAATCGTGCTCGCCCTTTGGAAACTTTGTACAAGAAAACAAACTTAATTATACTTATACAATAGAGGTAGATGCTAAACGCGCTGACCGCTAAAATTATTTAGTATTTTGCAAATATTTTTTTCATAATATTGTAAAGGTCATCGGAGGTTATTGATTTGGTGATGTTTGAATCAATTGTTTTTTTTATAGCAGAGTAGGCAGAAGAGAATTCAGTGTCGCGAAACTCCATTTTCATTAAGACACTTCTGTGCCCTACTTTCCGCCAACTTTTGCATGCATTGAGTGGCGGAGCTCAATGTTGCGGTCTATCTTGTTACCAGAGAGAAAATAAATGAATGAAAATAATAAATATTTCATTCCCCCCAGCATTTAAAACCGGCGTGAAGTAGTGACTTTATGCCACTGCGTTTCGCATTAGGTAATGCCGGACTCCGGGGCCCAGCCACCCCAAAAGCTGGCAACGCACCAGTAGCTCCTCTGGAGTTACGCGGTGTCGTGGGCGGCGGTGATCACTTACTATCAGGTGACCCGTATGCTCGTTTGCCATGCTTTTACCATAAAAAAAAAATAATCACAACCAAATATATGCATAAGATGAATGTATATAATAAACGTATATTTAACACTAGCTTTAACTCGCAGCATTGTCCGTGCGGTCTAATGGTAATAGTTAAATTAATGGACTGTCAAATACAAAAATAATTTTTCAATCGTTACAAGTCCCGATGTTAGTATGCTCAACCAAACATACGTTTGGCGGATATTATTGTCATATATAGAGATTGTGGTACAGGTGATATATGTTATATATGTTGTGAGTTTGATTCCCACTGAGGGGAATATAATATTTTTATTTCCTCGCTCTTGTAACTTGCCAAGTTCAGTTCAGCGTCGTTGAGTTTCGCCACGTACGCTTCCAGAATTCGGCGGAAAGTGGGGAACAGAATTGTCTGAATGGGAACTGAGGTTCCTAGCACTAAGTACTCAGCTGCCTACCCTGCTATAAGTCGGATACAATGTGAAGTTTGAAAAAAAGTTACGTTATGATAGTAGATCGATAGTTTCTAGGATAAATCGTAACTTTTTTTCAAAACTTTCGTGGATTCGATAATCCACAATAATCTAACCCTAACCACTCGAGGAAGTGAATTATTTAGTTAGGTTTATATTTCCATTTCTTCGCTCTGGTGTCGAGGCAAAGCGTGGCGTTGAGTTTTGCCACTCAACAGAATGCCTTCAGAATTAGGCAGAAAGTGTCCTGACACTAGGTTTTGTCGCCTACCCTGTTGTGTGCAGGATACAGCGTTAAGCTGATTTAATTAAATCTTAATTTATTCTAACCCTTTTCCACTGCAGACAATGGATATACAGAAATATAAATGTAAAATATCCAATTAAATTACAAATTTGACTTTAGCGATGTACCAATTATTTCATTAACACGACGAAAGACCGTCGTAATAT
>DWGR01004245.1:0-11307 GCA_018247715.1 Heliconius burneyi | reverse complement strand
TAGTTCTTGCAATGATATTGATAGGGTTGATTATAGAAAAGATACGATTGCGGATGTCGAAGCGACATCAAATTCGAATATAAATCGCTTTGAGGGTGGACGAAGGAAAAGAAAGGTTATGTTTGAGGGTAGTAGGGTAGATTTTAATGGTGGAAAGATAGATGGTGTGTGTCACGCGAAGTTTCAGGGGCCAGGTGGTGCGCTGGCACAGTGGGAAGTTGATGCTCGCGCTAGTAAGGCGGGCGCGATGGGCGGACTACGCGGGACATCGGGAGAAATGCCGGTAAGTTACTAAGGCACGTCTTGTCGATAAAAGATATGTATATAAATACTTATTTATGAATTGAAAGCAATCAATTTTTTTATATTTTTGAAGTTTTATTTACTAAGGAAAGAAATGTATAAACAAAACAAAATCAGCTTCACGCTGTATCCCGTACACAGCAGGGTAGGCAGAGGGAACCTAGTGTTAAGACACTCCGTTCTTCACTTTCTGCCGATTTCTGGAGGCATTGCTTATTGAGTGGCAGGACTCAACGTCGCGCTTTGCCTCGACACCAGAGCAAAGAAATTGAAATATAAACGTAAATAAATATTTCCCTTCCTCGATTGGGGATCGAACTCACAGCCGTCGCCTTACAGTCACAGCCTTGTTCCACTGCGCAACGAAGACCTCATATTATATACTGTATAAACAAAATTATAAGAAATGAAACATAGCGGGTTACAGGACTCGAATCCGCGCCATTTGTAATTGTGTAAGTCTACATACTTTAAGCATATAATATTGCTAACAAAAGTTAATATATTTTTTTGACTACATTGTTCAACAAGTGAAAGTGTTAAGTATAATTAAAAATACTTTTATTTGAAATATTTAGTAATAAGTTCTTGATGTAGAAACGATAGCAAAATCAAGTAATTTCTTTGATTTAACTTTATGATATAAATGCATTTTTTATGATAGTACATTAAGAATGATACGCGATAAAAAATATTCTTTTGCATTTCATATACGTTTTCACTTTGTAGATTTTTCCATAGAATTTTTATTTTTTGCTTTTCCTTAGAATTTATAAAACATTAACATATCCACATTTCTTTAAAATGTATTATGTATTATAAAACGTCATAGATTGTTTATAACTCCTGAACGCAAACTATTTGCTCGCTTGAAGCTGCCGTGGTGCAAGCACAAGCGAGTGACTGTAACGCGACGGTCCTTATATAATACTAGTGGACGCGCGCAGCTTCGCCCGCTTATTACCCCTAATAAACCGTGTGTTTCACGGTTTCACGATGTTCATTGAAATATTTTAAGAGCTGGAATTTCAAATTTTATAAGAATCGGTGCCAATTTAAAGATTTTTCCATATAAACTTTCAACTCCTTATTTGCACTCTTATGGGGTGAATTCTAAAAACCTACGAAACACGTGTTCAATGAAATATTTTTAAGAAATTGATTTTTTTTTAAAACCGGTGTCGGTTTAAGTTTTTTTTTCCATACAAACTTTCAACCCCTATTTTATTCCTTTAGGATGCGAAATCACTTGTTAGTGCTTTTGTCCAGATTACGAAAATAATGTTTTTACGCACAGCGGCTGTGCGTGCGTCTTACCTCAGTCAGTCAGTACATGTCCTTTTATATATATAGATAGTATCTTAATATATATAATATTTTAATTTCTTTGCTCTGGTACCAAGGCAAAAGCGTAGCGTTGAGTTTCGCCACTCAACACACAATGCCTCGAAAATTCGATGGAAAATGGAGATGGAAAGTGTCTTAACACTGTCTATCCTACAATATGCAGGATACATGCATGCACGGAATTTAAACCTCTCAAAGGTGTAAACTGTTAACTGATTTCGCAGACAGAACGTAATGCTAGCGCGATTCAATCCCTTTAGCGCCATCTAGGATGAAATTTCAAGTTTTTCTTTAAAAGGTCTACGAATGTGTTTTTGATACAAATATTACGATGATATCAATTTCATTTTTCATCTTGCACGTAAATTATTGTATTTTTTTATTTCCATTTTTGCTACTAATACTTCAACTCAAATTAAGCTTTTCAATAATTGCTATGGAATTTTTATTGAACAAAAATATTAAATTTCAAATTGCTTTCTAAGATTAACATATCTAACTAATATTTATTTAGAAGTTTACAAGTAACAAAATATGCTTATGACAAGAATGAACACAACTATGTGGAGATAATTTAGATATCAGATGTTATACAAAAATCTGTGCTATCTATAGCAGTTTTAACTAATTACAAAGCCATCTGTGTTTTATACTGCTGGGTACAGAGGGTACTAGCAGCATAAGTTAATGAGATCTGCACTGGCTTCTATTCAGGCATAGCCCCCGGTGTCGCTGTGAAAACCAATAGGGCTAACAGCAATAACCTCATGTTCGAAAATAGAAGCACTAGCTTCTAATGAATCGTTATTTTCATGATTGTGATCATTGTCATACAAAAAGCAACATTTTTTTTCTACCCGATAACCCTCATACTTTTACGTTAAGGGTTATAGCTCAAGTCTATACCTTTAACGTAAAAAATATGCTTTAAATCATAATTTATATGCAATTGCTTAAGTACCTTCATCGTATTTGGGCAGCTGTAAATAGAATAGTTTTCTTAATCATTCAATTTTTAATTGTTTTTACGTAACTAATTACTACGCTATTTCGCTCTAAAGTAGCATCAAATCAGGTTTATTCAAATATAACTAGCGCTGGATTTGAACCCACGTTGCCAAGATACAGTACAAGCGCTCTGACCAACTAAGGCATACGCACTAGGCATATTAAAACTAAGAATAGGCTCCTAGAAACTATTTATAATAGGAAAAAAATTAAACCGATAACAAAATTGCCTAAATGTGTCAGTTATCACTGACCGTGAATTGCTTACAAATGTAAATAAATATAACATGCGTACATGACACAGGGACCGTTTGACCCGGATAGAGCTTATGACTTAGTTCTGGAACAGTAAACATCCTAATACTATTCAAATATATGCTAGTAAATATAAGATTTTAACCTATTAGTTAATTATATGAGGCCATCGTGGCGTAGCGGCAGACGGGTGCGACGCGATGGTTGTGGGTTCGATCCCCAATCGTAGTGAAATATTAATATTTCTACTTCTTCGCTCTGGCGTTGAGGCAAAGCGCGGCGCGTTGAGTTCTGCCACTCAACACTCAATGCCTCCAGAATTCGGAAAAAAGTTTGCGGGATACAGCGCGAAGCTAATTTTTATTATTATTTTTTAGTTAATTATGAGGCCTGTCGTAGCGCAATCGCGACAGATTCTAGGTTTGATTACCATTTGAGGAACGAGGCAAAGCTCTGAGTTGTGTTCCGCCACTTAATACGCAATGCCTTCAGGATTTGGCGGAAAGTGGGGAACAGAAGTGTCTCAATGGAAGCAGAGTGTCTTAACACTACATTTCCCTTATTATCTTTGCCTACGCAGCTATTTGCGGGATACAGCGTAGAAGCTGAACTGAAATCAACTATAATCATAAATAAATATCATTATTTTATTTTAATACCGCTACGTGAAGCGTAGCACGTAAGAAAAATACGAATGAAATAATATGAAAACAAATAAACTATTTGTAATACAGACGTAACTAACTTTATTAAACTTAAATTTTATTGAAATTCCGTATAAATATGGAAATACCTCGTATGTATAAGCATAAGCTACGTTAATTGGTATTTTTTTTAGGAAAAATATTAGTATTTTTAGAATGAATAATAGTAAAGATAATGAGTCAATAGTATTATTCATAGAATAATTAATGGATTAATTTCCTTTAATGACTAATTATGACATGGATTTTATCACTTTCCTTGTGTTATAAAAAAAAAGAGATTGGTAAAATGTAATGTTTGAATCTTCGAGTTTATCTATTCTTTTATATAGGTATCTATATATATTAGTAATTTAAATGACTAATGAATAGTTTTTGTTGGAAAACAAGTATTTCATATAGTAAACAAACAAATAAACAAATCAGCTTCACGGTGTATCCCGCTCACAGTATGGTAGGCGGAGGGAACCAAGTGTTAAAACACTCCGTTCGCCACTTTCTGCCGAATTCTGAGGGCATTGCGTGTTGAGTGGCAGAACTCAACGCCGCGCTTTATTATTATTATTTATTCATATATCTGTATGTATCAAAATATTTTACAAGTTGTAAATATTTAATTGGTGTTGACGTCCAAAGTCGGAATAAATAACTGATATCAGTGACTTTGCAAATATAGTATATAAACAGAGAAAAGTAAAGGATGATGACGCAGGAGCGCAAGCGTGCGACTATAAACACGACAGGTTGTGGGTTCGATTCTCACTCGAGAAAATAAAATATATTTTCATTACTTCGTTCTGGTGTCGAGACCGCGTGGCGTTGAATTCTGTCACTCAACAAGCAATGCTTCAAGAATTTGGCGGAAAGCAGGGGGCGGAGTGTCTTTACACTAGGCTACTACATGCGGGGTACAGCGTGAAGCTAAAAAAAATAAAAAAAAATCCGGATATGTTAAATTATATCTACCTTATCAACCGTAAAATTTAGGCCAAAGTCTAAAATATACACGTGCTTACTGACAGCACGCGTGATTACTTCATCTTTTTGCAAATTGTTCGACTTAGCAGCAGAGGTCCAAGTGGACTTCGTACTTGTATATTTTCTTATTGATATGCCTATATCTTCCTTAGATATTATTCTTATTTATATCACGCAATATTCTTTGTTTCTTTCATAATATATATCTAATATATTATTTACTATATATGAGCTATTAATATAATGTTATTATGACCAGAGAATATAGGATCGATTGATCTATGATTCTAATAATATAAATAAATATATTAGCTTCACGTTGTATCCCGCACACAGCAGGGTAGGCAGAAGGAACCTGTTAAGACACTCTGTTCCCCAATTCTAAATTCTAATTCCGTTCAATAATATATGTACTTATCATTTATGTACATTCATATGTCTCCCAAAGAAGTTAGGGAGAAAACATGGAGTAGTATAATAAAAGTCTTACCAAAAAATAATACATAATTAGGTTTTTTTTATGGGGAAAGCATGGCACACGAGCGTACGGGTCACCTTATAATAAGAGATCACCGCCGCCCACGACACCGTGTAACACCAGAGGAGCTACTGGTGCGTTGTCAGGTTTTGGGGTGGTTGGGCGCCGGAGCCCGGCATTACCTAATGCGAAACGCAGTGGCATAAAGCCACTACTTCACGCCGGTTTTAAATGCCGGGGGTGGTAATGATCCGGTCGAATCTGCCCATGCGTGTCGCCGTTGTTGGCGGCGTGACTCTGCCACTTGTACTTTAGACGCCTCTTACGACACCACCGGTACCAGGGTGATCCTATTCTAAGCCGGGAACACACGGCTATTCGTTATATGATATGTTTATCATGTTAATAAAGATCATAACAAATGCAAATTCATCTGCTATTTAAAATTATTGAAATGTACATCAGTGTATATTTTTTATATCGTCGCCTTTAAATATTATCGCAGGTCAGTACTGTAAGTCGATAGCGTCACATGGTCCGCGCGTGAGGTGTTCTTGTTTTAACTTATTAAAAAACCTTATCAATAAAATAAATTATTATCACGTACAAATTTTCCGAATGCTTTTAGATAGTCTTCGAACGCATATAATACAAAATGCATTAATTAAAAACTACAACAGATTTAATAGTTTGGTATTATGTTCCAGTTTGCTTTAAAAATTTGATTTAAAAAACAATCGAGGTCAGTCAACATCTGAACGCGACCAATGGAGGAAGTGAAATGTTTAATATTTTCATTTCTTCACTTTGGTGTCAAAGTTCCTTTTTTCCTGCCCTGGAGTGTGTGGGATACAGCGCAAGAAAATATTATTAAAAAAAAACCATGTATTGGCTTGAAATATTTATCTAAATATATATTTCTATTTCTTCGCTCTGGTTTCTAGGCAAAACTCGGCGTTGAGTTCCGCCACTCAACACGCAATGCCTCCTAAATTTGGCGGAAATCAAAAGATTAACTCCGCCTACTCTGCTGTGTGCGGTATGCAGAGCGAATTTGATTTATTATTATCAATGTATTCTCAATTATTTGCTGAAAATTGTACATAGAGGAAAGAGGGATAAAATAGAATAGAATAGAATATTGTACCAGTGTAACGGTGTACGACTATTTTTTTCCCTAGCCTGTACTGTCTCAATGTTGGGAAAAGGCCTCTCTACATTTTATCCACTCTGGTTTATTTCGTGCTATTGAGCACCAGTCAGGTTTGTAATGGGCCAGCTCGTCCGTTTTAGTCTGCCTATTCTCCTTTTAGAGTTCGGAATCCAGCTGGTAGAAGATTTCGCCCAAGACTCTTCAGGTATGCGGCAGACATGTCCGGCCCAATCCCATTTCAGCGTATCATGTTTGAATGTAGAAGGTACGACTATTGATCTGTCAATAAGTCATTCTCTGCATAATCCTGCTTGTTTTTCAAGAACCTCTCTCGATATAGAGATATACGTCACCAACTCTTCAAAACATTGTAGAAGTTTCATAATATTTTAGTGCTTATTTTAACGTTAATAGTAAATTCATATGTCTGCAGTCTGTTCTGTTTATGTCTCGACAACTGATGCTTTTGCTTTTTTGTACATTCTTACAAGTTTTTATTTGATACACTTCCCCCTCCCGGTTGAGCTGAAACAATCCAAAGATTACAACTTCATTTCCGATGACAATAAACCTACCTAATATGATAAGATTATCAAATGAAGAACTGGAATGATTTGTAAAATACAATATACCGTGAAAAAAAAATATCTGGAATGTTTGTTTTCAAGATCTGATTCTTGGTCAGTCTTCGTGGCGCGTGCCACGTACCCGACCACGGACTGCTGCAAAGTGTTCGAAACGTCGGGTTTCCAGAAATATATTATATAAATAAATATACGCCATTAATCCGGTTAAAATAGTTTCATTTAAAACGTGTAGTCGTGAAAATTAAAGAAGTGATTCTTCTTATTCTTCTTTCTTCACGTTGTACACCGCATATAGAAGGGTAGATAGAGGAAGCCTAGAGCCATTGCGTATTGAGGAATTATACGCCGCGCTTTGCCTTGACTCCAGAGCGACTAAATGAAAATATTAAATATTACATTTCCTCAGATTGGAATCGAACCCATAGCCAGTCGCGTTTATAGTTCACTTTATGCCCCTGCGCTACATTTATTTACCCTAATATTTTGAAATTATAAAATTTAATTTTATAATACCCACAAATATTTATATATAAGAATTCACGGTCAGTAGTTACATAATGAACATATAGTAAAACCGATTAGAGACATGCAGTCACCTCGTGGCTCGCGTATAGGATAGGCGAAACGAGCCAATTTACGGAATCTAATTACGCTAATTATAATGTATACATTATCTTTTAGATTACGCTTGTTTACCGTTTCGCCGTGTTAGAGGGCATTGGCGGCGCCTTCTATTATTTGTAATTCGTAAATAACAACTACGAAATTGTATGTTTGTTTATGGAATATTTCGGAAATGTACGTTAGGGGTAACATGTTAGGCACAAAGTAATATCGTTGTCGAGATATTAATTTTGTTTATAAATATGTTGTATAGGTACATACTTATGTGTTATTTTTTATTTAATTTTCACAGTTTTTGCCTCAAATTAAATATAAATTTTAAATTCGTACGTAAATCCTCTCTTTTGTCTTTGGCCGTATTCTACCATCAGAGTTGTATGAATGCCAAACTGAAGATATTTCGCAATGTTTGTTTACAATTAATGTCATTTAGGCCGCAAGATTTTTTTGTGTGCCACAAAATATTTTTTACGCAATTCTTACCACTGTAAGAAAAATATGTATTCTTAAAGACATTACAGAGAAGGGAACCTAGTGTATAGACACTCCGTTTCGCACTTTCTGCTGAATTCTGGAGGCATTGCGTATTGAGTGCCAAAATTCAACGCCGCGCTTTGCCCCCACACCAGAGCGAAGAAATGGAAATATAAACGTAAATAAATATTTCACTTCCTCGAATGAGGATCGAACCCACAACCATCGCCTTACAGTAATACCCATGTGCCGCTGCGCTACGACGGCCTCAGAAAAAAATATATACAACTGAATCAACCAAAAACCCACAATCGAAAGTGCTACGTAAGCACATTTGTTTTTACAATTATGAAAACCGTAACATTTTTCTACTTGGCAACATTCACAATAGTAAAAATTTTGTCCTCCATCATCTCCTTGTATGAATGAAAACTTCTACTTAAATAGGAGTTTAAATAAAGTCGACATTACCTATATAGTTCTTATAGGTTATTACTCCACCAGAAATTAGATAATATAAACAAACAAACCTAACTTCGTGCTATCACACGCCGCTATGATACGAGTAATCGAGTTTTCGACAATAGTCAAAGGATCGAGATCCGTGGTAAGCACCAGTTGGCACAATCGATATGCGACTCCATTTTTTTTATTCCACGTGAAATTTGCTAAATAAAAAAAGAAGAATTTGGACTTTATGGCGGTGGCACAACGCATACGTAGAATGGTCTCGACAACGTGACATCAAACGATATTTATTGTCGGGAAGTTCGCGAGCCAGGACATGCGAGACCGACATGAACCGAACTAACGATTTAACGAACAATTTCTATTTATGACAGTTTTGTTTATTTATTTACTTTACTTTATTAAACATAACACATAAATTAACTTAAGCACAAAAAAACAAACATAAGTTAACTTATACATAACGTTTAAAGTGGCATTTCTTTAGAGCTATTATTACCGATTCAAACTTGACGATTCAAGAATATCACGAGAATTCAGTTTCGTTTTACGTTTTGTTATTGTAAGCGTTATCTTTGTTATTTTCAAGTAAAAGTAGATGTTATTTTCTTATAATCGAATCTATTTTTACGAGTTATCACAGCTTTTTTACATACAAATAATTAAATACTTAATATTATGTGTATATTTTTATAAGCTGTTAACTAAAGATATTGTTGCTTCCAGCAACATATAGGCTCACCAAAACTCCAATAATCCTTTTTTTTTTACTTTTAATACATCATATTTATTAGTACTTAAGAGTTTGACTCGACTGCTGCCATGCACTGCTACTGACAGACATATCTTATTCGTGCTTGGGCTACAGATCTAACGGTGACGACTCTTGATTCGTCAATATAAGAACGACACTTGATCGATACGGTATTAAATGTGTATTCTTTATATAATTCATAATGTTAATTATAAATTATATATTCACCGTATCCACGGTATATTGTTACTTATAAATTAAATCAAATCAGCTTCACGCTGTATCTCGCATACAGCAGGATAAAGGAAATCTAGTGCTAAGACACTTCGTTTCCCACTTTCCACCGAATTTTTCGAGGTTTTGCGTATTGAGTGGCGGAACTCAATGTCAGGCTTTTGCTCTTATGCCTGAGCGTAGAACCTTATTGTGTTATAATTTTAGTTATACCAGAATAGACTAGTCCCACCTACACAAAATATCTAGTTGATAAGATTTTTCAAATAAAACAATATAATTGATACAATCAAGGCCCTATGTAGCATTACGATAAATGGTGGTTGTTCTATAAAGATAACGATTAACATATTAAAAAAACTAATATCTCCAGTATTAAATATATTAGTATGCGACTTATTAAATACTAGTGGACGCACGCAGCTTCGCTCATTTATTACTCTTAGGGGTGAATTCTAAAAAAACCACGAAACACGTGTTCATTGAAATATTTTTAAGTGTCTGAATTTCAAAATTTATAAAAATCGGTGCTGATTTAATATTTTATCCATACAAACTTTCAACCCCAATTTCATCCCTTTAGGGTTAAAATTTTTCAAAATCCCTTCTTAGTGGATGTCCAGATTATGAAACCAAACATCTTTCGAAATTTCACGTTTCTACGCACAGCGGATATGGCTGTGGGTGCGTCTTACCAGTCAGTCAGGTACATGTACTTTTATATATATAGATTATATCAAAAGGAACTAGAGATCATTTGTGGTGCAGGGGCACAAGCGTGCGACCATAAACGCTATAGTGTGGGTTGGATGCCCAGTGGAGGAAATATTTTGCACTCACCATGCAATACCTCCAGAATCCAGTGCAAAGTAAGTAATGGAAGAGAAGGAGGGAGGAGGAGAATTGGGAAAGGAATGTCTTAACGCTGACTTCCCATTACCACCCCACCGTGCTTATATGCTGGATTGAATTTGAATTAACATTAAATATAACTAACATTTAAACATCCTGGTAATAATTATGTTAACATAAATAAGGCAGTTTCGCAAAACACAACACTCGTACCAAATTCTAAGCTTCTTTATCTCTACAGCTATAGCTACATTCGACAACATTAACATGCTACGAAATGTATTCCCCAATCTCTTTTCACTGACTTTCTCATTTTCATAATTCCGTTTTATTATTAAATCGTAAATGATAAAGAGTTTACTGCGACCCAGTTGGCGGTCGTCACGCAACAGGAACAAGTGAACAGTACGAATTTGGGCGAACTAATTCAAAGTTGGTCGGTTGATGCGGAATTTGAACAGTATTAATCTATGCAATTAGATACGATGGCTTTGGTTCTACTGGAAGGAAGGCGATAACCAAAACAAACTTACAATGTTGAACTCTTGAAGTTATTTGTGTTTGTTGTTAATTTCATTTAAATTCTTGTATTAGACAGATTAAAAATAGTAATAGGTATATGTGGTAATAGGACTTGAAGAAATTGTCTGTATCATCTCTGAGATGCAATTATTTTTTTGATACAATTTTTAAAAATCAGTTCAATGCAGCTCTTACTTTATGACGTTCCCAGCGTGAATTTTTAAAAGTCTAAAAAGAAAAGCATATTGTGGTAATCATACCTAAAAATTTCTTATTTCTTATTTTTGCAAATTTTCTTTTTTTACAGTGATTTAAAAAAACGAGGATTTGTTGCCGCCAAAAATATATATTTTTATATGTCTTATATGTTATCTTTTAGGATAAAACAATATAATCGTCGAATAAATGTTAAAATATTTACCATTCACAAAAACATGTCTGTAGTTTAAAATCAATAATACTGATAAGAAGAGATAATGACTGTCAATGACCGCCAAAATTTTTTAGTAACTTGTTATCATAATCTTTTATTAAAAAAATTTATAATTGTTATAATTAAGGTAATT
>DWGR01004244.1:0-11308 GCA_018247715.1 Heliconius burneyi | reverse complement strand
CTTAATATATTCCGCGAGCAATGAATTTACATGGAATTATAATGAGGTTAAATGTTTATATATTCTGTACAAAGCCTACAATTACAAATATTTTGACTATAGCGTAATAAATTACTTTTTGTGTATTCGATTTAGTAATAGTGCGGAAATACATATATTAAGTTGTTGCTGAGGCCGTCGTGACGCAGCGGCGCAAGAATATGACTGTAACGCGATGTGGGTTGGATCCCTAGTCGGGGAAGTGAAATATTTATTTATGTTTATATTTTCATTTCTTCGCTCTGGTGTAGAGACAAAGCGCGGCGTTGAGTTCTGCCACTCAACACGCGATGCTTCCAGAATTTGGCAGAAAGTGAGGAATCGATTTCTTAACACTATGTTCCCTCTGCCTACCCTGCTGTGTGCGTGAAGCTGATTTATTTATTTATTATTAAGTTATTATAAAGGAATATTACTATTGAATTTATTTCATTTTTAACTATTAAATATAATGGGGATTGTACATAACTATATTCTATTTAAATCATAACATAGTATATAATATTTAAAATAATTATTTCTGAAGGTGTTTATTCAATGTTCTAGATTATAATATAATCTAAATCCAAATGTGTGGAGGTTACTATAATATAATAAGCTCTGAGGTCAACTGTATAATAAACAGTTTATTTGGATAGCACTTACTAATTTACCGATAAATAAATACAACTTAAACTATCTAACCAAAATTAGTATAACAGTTAGATTCATTACTTTGACTTCATCATAGAATCTTTAAAGATATTTTTTTATTATATAACAAAAATGTGACAAATGATATAAAATTCACAACTCATGATAATAAATGAAGAGGTCAGTCGTAGCGCAAGCGACTGGAAACGATACATATTGTGGGTTCGTTTTTCAGTCGAAGAAATCATATATTTAATGTTTTCATTTCTTCAGTCTGGTATTGATGGAAAGCGCAGCGTTGAGTTCCGCTACTCATCACATATTGCCTCCAAATTCGGCGGAAAGTGAGCAGAGTATCTTAACACTGTATTCCTTCTGTCTATCGTGCTACATGCGGGATACAGCGTGAAGTTGTATATATGCTCATAAATTAAACATGAAAATATTCCTACGTACTAACATTTAAATAAATGAATATTAATACTAAAATTCAATTATAATCCAACTTCACAACGACACTTGAATGACATATTAGCAATTAATCATTGCGACCGCCCTTCAAATAATTGCGATTATTGGAGTAGAACTTTCCTATTCTTTATAATAATTATAGAATTTGAATTATAATCATAATCATGAGAGAAAAACGTAGATTATGGCTTTTAAGCGACTATAGCTAATGTAAGGAAACTAGAGATTGTAAAACAAATAAACAATATTATAAAAGAAAATGGAAATACAAATTTTGTTTTCTCATTTTAGTTGAAAAACACAAATGTAAAGAACAGTAAGTATATATTCTTAATAATATTTCCTTTTATAGTTTTTCCTAAATAGCTATGTGTACTATAAACGATGTAAATGATAGTTTTGTTTTGCTTCACGCTCTATCCCGCACATACCAAGGGGTCTACGTCGAGGGGGCCTGCGAACCTAGTTCTCATTCCATTCCCATTAAGACACTGCCGCTTTCCACTTGCGGCACTTGGGCATCGCGTGTGAGTCGAGGAACTCAACGCTGCGTTTTATGTTGTTACCAGAGCGTCAACATGAAAATATTGAATATTTAATTTCTTCCTGTCGCCTTAACGGTCGTGTGTTTTTTTATAATAATTAAGTTTTTTTAAATATCAATCTGCACTAATTAATTTATGGTGGTGATATGAATCGTTTTATTTGCTTTTTTTTAAATACCACGATGTATTTTGTGGTTGCTATAAATCAACTTCAGTTTTGTCATTACCTCGTCGTACAGCGATGTAAAGTAACCTTGTCCCATGAAATTTATGATGTCATTTACTGCTCATGAATGCCGTCGCTTTTAATTATGCAGTAGTGTGGAGCAGGCTTGTGGGTTTTTGGGGATCAGAATGTATTTATTATATTATGAGGTTTTTTAAAGCTTTCAGTGTAGGTTAAAAAAACCTAGTGACAAGACACTCTGTCTTTTATTTTTCGCACGAACCTTAACGTCGCATCCTACCAGTACACTGGAAGTACAACTTTTAAAAGTTGACAAACTAAAGTTTGCGAGTGTATGAACTCTTTTGTACAAAATGAACGACAGTTTGTTGTTATTTTTTTCTATAAAAAAAACTTAACTTTAAAAAAAGGTAGGCATCTTGAAATTACTTTTTTATTATATTTTTAAACGGTTATTAAAGATGCGCATTATGTGCTTATGCTTAATGACCACCGTGGTTAAGCATAATCACATGTACTGTGTGCGACCTTCATGGAAGAGACCATGTCAATATAAAAAGGAAGGATTCGTGAACGCAGATCGTTAGCGATATAAGTTGTTTTGATAGATTTTATGCTAATATAAATTAAAGCAAAGTATTTTACACCTAAGCCAGTCGTGGCACAGGGGCACAAGGTGTGACTGTAAAACCGACTGATTGGGTTCGATTCCCACTCGAGGAGATGAAATACTTATTTAAATTTATATTTTCATTTCTTCGCTCTCTCATCGAGGCAAAAGCGCGGCGTTGAGTTCTGCCACTTAACACACAATGCCTCCAGAATACGGCAGAAAGTGGGGAACGGAGTGTCTTCACACTTGGTTCCCTCTGCTTACCCTGCTGTGTGCGGGATACAGCGTGAAGCTGATTTAATTTTTTTTTATTTTACACTGGTGACCACCCGCTTTGTCGTCAGGGAAAATTTACGGCTGTGACTTTATTTTTATCATTTTTAAGTATTATTCTATAATTTAGGAAAGAAAACTACTTTTTAGTTAATGTATAAAATATTAACGTAGCTTGATTTGAACCTGTGCCTCTCGGAACCCGTTCAAGTGGTCTGATCGCTAAGCCATACGTTCTCATCAAGCTACGCCAAATTTCTAAAACGCTTGTTACAACTTATGTTGTTAACATCTCTTTTCTAAAAAGTATTTTTCTTTCCTAAGTATAGAATAACACTTTAAAATTGTTACAAATAATTAATAAATAGCATTCTCTCCCAAATTATAATGTCTATATTTACATTGGGTAGTAGAAATTGGTAAAAATTTTCATACAGAGATGCTAATATGCTATAGAATAAGACAGCTATAACTAAGCTGCAAACTACTGCTATTAATATATCGATTGTCATTTCAGATGTATTATTAATAACATGTGAAACTCATTTTCACGTTGTTCACACTATTACCTTTCTCAATGGCTTGCGTAGAGAAAGGGCT
The DNA here is from genome assembly GCA_018247715.1 of Heliconius burneyi. Taxonomy (NCBI): domain Eukaryota; kingdom Metazoa; phylum Arthropoda; class Insecta; order Lepidoptera; family Nymphalidae; genus Heliconius; species Heliconius burneyi. The sequence continues at coordinate 7,947 of DWGR01004244.1, read as the reverse complement.
TACATATATACCATATTTGATACTTCCTCTTTTATGATTTATTGTTATTTAACGTTTCATTTCAATAGTTTTATTACACATAATATAGAATAATAACTACGATGCTTCGAATTTAGTTATTATATCTCTTCATAATTTATTTAATATATAATTGAAAATATCATAAATGTCTCTAAATAATTAGATATGCCATTATATAAGTCTTATTTAGTAAGCTTTTACCTGTGGCTCATTGAGAATAACTTATAATTAGAATTCTGTATGACACGTGACACTTTCTAAGCCCCTGAGGTAACTCTGACCGCCGCAAGTACGGAGGGTTTCATAGGAACGATCAACATGATGCAATATTGCCTAAAGCCTTCCTCGATAATTATACCTCCTATGCAACACAAAAATATTTTACAAGCCAGTAGTTTTTGTAATTACCACGTTCAACCAAAGAAAGTCTTTCTTTATTTTAGTTTCGTCCTGTATCCTGCACGTAGACAGTATGGCAGAGGGAACCTAGTGTTAAAATTATAATTGTTCGCTTTCCTACACACGAACCCACAACCTGCCGAGCTTACGCACGCTTGTGCCCTTGCGCGACAACTGGTCCCAGAACATAAGCTCATTAGTTTTATTATATTGATAGAGATAATTACGTTTGACAAAAGCATGGAAATATCACATTTATTTCCATTAACCATGTTATCTGACATAAATTTTAATTAGATATAGTGTTTCAGTGCTAGTAGCAGAATGGGCATGTTCTCGTACAGTAGTCAGTTAATTGCATAATTATATTCACAGATGCTGTGGGAGTTGTGAATTGAAAACCACTATTAGCTTCTTATTTTTATCTATCTCTCTTGTTTGACATATTGTTAAGCTAAGATATCATTTAAAATTTAATAATAAGATAAAGATATTGATTCTTTTTTAATATACATATACTCATTAGATATAAGCCGCTGTCAGATATTAGTGTGGTAATAATTACGTTTTCTTATCGTTGAAAAATCGGAAAATAAACTATATCATATATTTTTATTTTTAGTATGAAGTTACTGTAACATTATTCTTATGTAAGTGTTTATTAAATATAATACTAAATAACATGTTATATACCTTATCTGTTACGGATTATCTAATGAACACGCTTTCCTTCTTACTTTAAGTATACGAGTATGGTATAATAGTTCTTAGTGAAATTCAAGATGGTATCGGGTAATAAATATTTGATTGAAGGAAATAATTTAAACTTAATAATTATGTTATTATCATGTTTAACGAGCATTCTTTATCCACTTAACTTATTTTGTCACACATCGGTTTGTCTCGATTTTTTTTGTCCTGCATATCCGAACTCTGGAGGTATTGCGTGCTTAGTGGCGGAACTCAACGCTGCGCTTTGCCTCATTACCAGAGCGAAAATTAAAATATTAAGTATTTCTTTTCCTCGAGTGGGGCTGAAGCCACAACTGTCGCGCTCACACTCATACTCTTGTGCCCCTGCGTTACAATTGGCCTCAATGTGATATATTGTCTTATTTAAAAATATATTTTAAAACATAATGCAATGTTCGGAGGATACCAACATTAAGGTAATTGATGACTAATTAACTCGTTATTGATGTTACGAGTATGCAGACCACCTTGATCTGGCAACTGCAATGTATAAATGCAACGTGTTATATCATCTTATAATAAATGTGTATTTGTATATAAATGATTTTTCATGAAAAATGTAGTTGTATGAAAAAATCCCGCTGAGTTTCTGCGCCGATTCTTCTCAGGACTGAGCCGTTCTCAGGTCTGTCTAACATTAGTGAACTATCGGTAGTAAAGTGGTGTAGTGGTTTTTTATTATGATTTAAATTATTTGACTTTGACTTGAATACTAACTTAGAGCATAGGTTAAATACTATTCTTTAAAAATAATTAATTGTCTGTTACCATAATTGATATGACTTAAAGTGTTTCATACAGTTCTGGTCTGGTCGTGACTGACAAAGTGAGATTGAGATTTTGGTCTACGCCGATACGGTCATAGGAGTAGTGACTAGTATGTAGAATCACAAATAGCATAACAAAATTTGCATTTCATTTTTAAATATAAGAATATATAAGCATCAGATAAAAATACTCAATACTAGCACCCCGCACGCGGCTTCACCCATTTGGCATACACTATTAGACATTTAGTCACTAATCTGAGTTATTATCGCGTTTTAAGAACTTTATCACTTTAAAGATAATATAATCTATACTTTCAAAACTGAAGTTTCAGCCTTGTTGTGTATAAACCAATTGGAATAAATCAAACTCTTAGTTTTTAGGAAAGCTCATTAGATTAAAATTAGTTAAGTATTTCTGAGATTCGCTGAGACAAACGTACATACAAAAAAACAAAAAGTTTAAAAATCATTGTTTTGAGTTTTTCATTTGTTTTTCATTTGTCTTCCCTATGGGCAACACTACAATTTTATTATATGTATAGATTACAGAAAATATTTTATCAACATGTGATACCTTTTTAAGTGATTTTATGTGAAAACACTTTACATAGATTCTTAGATAGAGTTTTTATCTTAACAAATATATTACCGTAAATGTACATTTATATATAATTCATAGTTGATTTATTAGCATTTTTAATAAAATGTCAAGTCTTAATGGCATAACATTTTATTTTGATTCATACGTTATTATTAACGGAATGCTTAAATATTCTGACACATTGTTAACTGTTTTATTGGTAAAAGGTCAAGCAAATTATAACCACACGTATTTAATTTAAGCGAATTCAACAGGTGCGGCGTAATATATTATAACAGTAGATTAAACCCGGTTTAATGAAATAAACGTATAATTATATTATCAATTAGGTATCTTGATTTCTACCTCCCTGGAAGGTATAATAACGAGATGAAAATGTATGATTAAAATTGTATTGTAATACTACAAGAGAAATATAAATAATAGTTTAGTTAAATAGTAATAGTAGTTTATTTTAGTTTATTGTAGACTGATGGACAAGAGCATCATCCAACCGGTTCTTTTATATGGCAGCGAATGTTGCCCAGCACTATCTTTTTTTTTATGGTAAGAGGACAAGGCAAACGAGCGTTCGGGTCACCTGAAGGCAAGTGATCACCGCCGCCCACGACCCCGTGCAACACCAGAGGAGCTACAGGTGCGTTGCCGGTCTTTATCTTGGCACACTCAGAAGCTTCACATCACAGAAATGAAGATGCTGAGGTGGATGTGCGGCGTAACACGGTCTGACCGCATACTCAACACATTCATTCAAGGTAGTCTTTGGGTCCGTATCGAAGCGGATAAGCTCCGAAAGAATCGCTTGACATGGTTTGGCGACGTAACGCGCCGGCCTTAGCACTTTATGGATCCAATTGCCTTGCTATATCAGTTCCCGGAGTGAGACCTCTCGGAAGCCCAAGGAAGCGCTGGTTGGATGTCGTGATGCAGGACATGAGAGCCAATAGTCTATGGCTATAGTATACCAAGGACGCAAAAGACCGTACAAAGTGGAGTAGGCTGAGTAGGAAGGCAGACCCTGGCAATATTTGTCCTGGCAATAGCCGGGACTAATGCCAGATGGAAGAAGAAAGAAAAGCCGTAGATTTTGTTTTAGAATTATTGATTTTCTTTCTTAGGATCGTTTCTTAGAACCGTTACGGCCTACTTTGGGTTCAAAATTCATATTTTTTTTTATTATTACGTCATAACGATTACATCCTGCGCAGTGGAACAACTTATGACTATAGTTGTTGGTTCGATTAACACTCAAGAAACTATTACTCCGCCTAACTTTTACCGTATTAGATTACCCTTTTTTATATTATTAACTGAATATTATTAGCATTATACTTAAGTCTTAGTTTTTCTACTTAACTTTCGGTCTTTACATACATTGCATTTAAAGTAGGCAACGACCAATCCCACTACATCAAAGCAATCCATTAAACGAAAGCATTTATAGTACTTTAGAATTCGCCCAGAATTTAAATTATCAACGTTCAATTCAAAATAGCATTAAGCTCTATTCAATTATATCACGTAACTAGAAATTGTATCTAATTTAATCTAAGTATACATACTGAAGCCAGCGCAGGTCGTGACTGTAAACGCGACAGGTTGTAGATTTGATTGAAATTTCGAAATCAAATATTAAATATTTCCATTTTTTTCCTCTGGTATCGAGGCAAATCGCAGTGTTGAGTTCCACCACTCAATGCACAATGCATCAAGAATGCGGTGATAAATAGAGAATGGAGTGTCTTAACACTAGGTTCCATCTACTTTGCTGTGTGTGGGACACAGCGTAAAGCTATATATATATATATAATATTATAAAAAGGACATTGGTAATTCAATAAATTCTTTATACATATACAGAACGTCAATTTGTAGGTTCTAGTTTAATTTACAAGGGTCGCATTCCACGGTGCGATTGATATCTAAAATTATATGAGGCGGCGAACACTAATATTCGCTAATCAACTATCGGCATATCAGGCACAGCTTACAATGTTTAAATATCTTAAACGACAATAATTATTTCAATCTATAAAAAGAGAAGGATTAAATTCTCTCAATTAGGGTAATATTTTAAACACTTTTAATTACTAAATTGTTATTATTATGAGGCCGTTGTGGCGCAGCGGGACAAGACGCTGACTGTAACGCAACGGTTGTTCGTTCGATTCCCACTCAAGGAAGTGATATATTTAGTAACGTTTATATATCTATCTCTTCGCTCTGGTGTCGAGGCAAAGCACGGCGTTGAGTTCTGTCACTCAACACCCACTGCCTCCAGAATTCGGCAATAAGTGGGGAACGGAATGTCTTAACACTAGGTTCCCTCCGCCGACCCTTCTGTGTGCGGGATGCAGCGTGTGTCCTTTAGTTGTTATTATAAATAGCCCGTCGAATAATACAGAAATAACGAAAAATTTAAAACTACGAGTACGATAATAGAATTTACAACAATTTACTTCAAAAAACAACACATCTTCAATGACGTTGAAATGATCTAAGCCGTAAAATTTATTTTGTAATATAATTATGATGTAGTTAGCAAAGTTATAGGAATTCGTGAACGTTTAAGAAATTTTTGCCTTAAGTAATAACCGTTCGTAATAAGCTTTTACGGAACAATCAATTGGCGTTGAAGTTCATGGTTTAAGTACGCAATCACACGCGATTAGAATTAAGTAAAACTATGCAAAATCGATTTTATATGCAAATAAAGGCTCGAGATAACAATTTGTACATCAGTTGGTTTGTAGCTATGCACATATTAGACGAACGTTAGTTTCAATTAGTGATGTTCTTAATATAATTTTCTTATAATGGGGACTAAGGGTGTTAACACTACCCGGGAAACTGAAAAGAAATCTTACTACTCATGTATAATGTTTCATTATTTTTAGTGTTAACTTTATATTTTTAGTTGTTATGCTTTTACACTATAACTTATATATAAAAATAAATAAAACTAATTTTAATTGTCGTATAAAACAGTGTATTATTATTTTGTACCTCATTTTACTTTAGAAGTATTTATTTACGTTTATATTTCCTTTCTTAGCTCTGGTGTCGAGGTAAAGCGCGGTGTTGAGTTCTACCACTCAACACGCAATGCCTCCAGAATTCGGCAGAAAGTGGGGAACGGAGTGTCTTTAATACTAAGTTCCCTCTTCTTACCCTACCTACTTTTATTTTTTTAATTAACTTTAGACATGTATGTATCCACCCATATTCTTTATACTGGATTACATTCTCGTATATGGATTAAGATGCAAATATTTATGGAAGTTGCATTCTTGTTATGAATATAATATCTCCTTTGCAAAACCTGTCCATATCTAATATATGCGAGGTCGTAGATTGTCCTTCAATCTACAAATCTCGATTGCATTATCTGATGCGAACATCCACTTTTTACGTCGACACGTGCTATTTCTGAGACATTAAATTCTTATTGCTTAACTTTAAAAAGCTTCAATTTTAGATTATACAAATGACGGTGCTGAATATAGAATATGAAATGTATGATTAAAAAAAATCAGCTTCATACTTTATCCCGCACACAGCAGGATAGGCAGAGGGAAGACATCTGATACTCGACACCAGAGCAAAGAAATGGAAATATAAGCGATGGGGATCGAACCCACAACCGTCGCGTTACAATCACACCCTGGCGCCGCTGCGCCACCGCCGATTCGCAACCGATTTTAAATTTAGATTTTTCTATAATAAAAGTACAATGTAGAGGCCAGTTATCGCGCTGGAACACAAATGTGTGTTTGTAAACACGACTGCTTATGGGATTGATACTCAGTCAAGGCAAAGCTTGGCGTTGAGTACCACCAATCAACACTCAATGCCTCCAGAAATTGGAGGAAAATGGGGACGGACTGTCTTAACATTAGGTTCTCTCTGTTTACCCTGCTGTGTGCGGGATACAGCGTGAAGCTGAATTATAATTGATGATAATTTAAAAAAATCTCAGTAAATTTATGTTAATTTTTTATATTTTCAATGTCTTCTAAGCATTGCACATAGTTACAATGAAACCGTCCACTCCATTCAGATACAATCGTACGCATAACACTTATTGTAATGAAATATCAAGCTCCATTTACGCGATACATCGCGATGGATGGAGATTATTTACTGGTTCATCTTTTTACTAGTTTTCATAATCACAACTTGTAATATAATGACGGTAGTTGAAACATGATAAATTGTTACAAATCACCTATTTGTAGGTAGATTTGTTATGCCTGTCGGTTTTTATTTTGTTTTTAGGCACTCTAATATTAGAGTGAATATTGGAGGGTTTTAATATAAAGCTGTAGTGTAAATTTTGAAAATTATAGGCCAATTATTTTTTTGTTTAAAAGGGTGCACTGAAAGTAAAATGCTTTGACAAGTAAATTGTAATATTAAGTAATGATTTAGATATAAGATTAACTCGGTCAACTTTTTCTCATACAATGTTATGTTTGAAAAGCAACAATAATATGAAATATATGGTTAGGCATAAAGACTACCGTCATAATATTTAAATCAGCACATCTTAATTTATTCGTTTGTATTTAAGCTAAATATGAATATCTATATTTTTCACGCCTAAAATATAGTAAGCAGACTAGAAATCGTTTTTAGTGTTACTTATAGTAATACTAAAAAGTTCTACATCAGGTGTAAAAGTTTTAAATTTATCATTCAAATAATTCTCTAATAATCTCAACATTTCTTTTAAGTTAATTTGTTATCATTAAAATATTTGTTTATTTTTATAGAGTATATCGTATTTTAGAAAAGTTTTTCTATATGTAGACGTCATCTTCTGTAGCGGATGATTCGTGTCTTCTTAACCGCGACAAACACGACATTATCTTATAACCGTCGTGTTGTACAAGACACGAATCATATAAGATTATAACAGATAATAAATGTAAAGTATACTGTATAATGTGGGGAACGGAGTGTTTTAATACTAGGTTACCCTGCCTACCCTGCTGTGAGCTGATTTTTTTTTCTTATAAATGTATAGATTGAAAATATCGCTATTCGGAAATACCAATGTAATTGCTTGTATGCTTTATATTAAATTTTATATATTATTTTCTTCATTATGATAGTCTCTATATAAATCAGAGTTACAAAAATCGTCGTATTCGCCTACTCTTACACATTTTTTTTTTGTTTCAGATTTGACAGTTGCATGACAGAGTAGCACACGTGACCAAATAAACATGTCTCTTCTGCTTAGCTTCCGTGTAAGTTCTTTTTTATTATTATTATTTCAAATATCATAATCCACAAGTAATAAAAAAAATAAGTAAATTTCGCTATTGTGATTACACTAGGCCAATATCGATCGAAATACGCTTTGAATATGCAAGACCGGAACATGTTCACATACTG
>DWGR01004243.1:0-11308 GCA_018247715.1 Heliconius burneyi | reverse complement strand
TAAATTTTTAACTATCTAGAACCAAATAGAAAATATATATTTACTTAATATAGAAACACAACAGCAACTTACAATAGCATGTCACGATTGCTGGGTTCCTTAACTTTTATACAATTATATCGTTTTATAGCTGGAAATGGTAGGCTGTCCTCGATTTCGGTTTCTTCAAGCAATTTCTTTACCAATGTTATAGGCGAAACGGCTGGCTGTCGTGAACTAGGTGTCGAACTTGTGAGATCGTCGTCTGATGTTGAATCACTATTAGAACTGAAACAAAATGTATATGGAGGAATTTTATTTATATTCCGCTATACGTAATAATAGCCGATTCCGTTTAGTGAGGCCGTCGTGGCGCAGAGGCCCAAAGTGCGACTATAAACGCGATGGTTATGGGTTCGATTCTCACTCAGGAGAACGAAATATTTAATATTTCGTCGCTCTACCAGAGCGACATAGAGACAGCAAATATTCGCTCTACGAGGCAAAGCACGTCATGTTGTTGAGTTCCAATACTTCCAGAATTTGAAAGTAAATGAGGATCTGAATGTCTTTAAAAGGAACGGACTGACTCTACACTAGTACTACTTTCCAGGTTCCTTCTCTTTATTCTGTTATATGCGGAAATTATATTTAGTAAAAATGTGTAAATTATTATGACTTACTCGCTAGAATTATTTGAAGTAGTACTTGATCTTCCGCTTATGACTGGGTTCTTAGAGTTTGGTCCTTTTATTTGACCCACTGTGCGACCGCGAACTACAAACGGACTTAAACTTTCATAAGAATTCGGAGCGAGGTCTCGTAACGTATGGTACATCTGTAAAATTTGATTTTATCAAATTTATTATATTACTCCAGAAAGTTATCATGTTAACCATCTAAAAGAATTTAACATTTTTATCATTAGAAATACAAATATGGAAAAATTACATAACTGTTAAATAAGTATTCGAAGGGGCGCGTTTACTCGTGGTAGGAGTAGATTGTTTGTAGTACCATTAGTAGAAATTCTACTGGGTCAAGTAACTTTAAACTCGAAGCAGTCAATAAACACAGTGTACTCGAAAGGGCGCGTGTGCTCGTGGTAGGGTCGGTCGTCTGCAGTACTACTAGTAGAGATCCTAATAGATCAAGTCACCTTAAGCTCGAAGCAGTCAGTAAACAAGGTGCACTCGAAGGGGCGCGTGTGCTCGTGGTAGGGGTCAATCATCTCAAGCGCGGCGTCCCCTTGTATGCCAATAATCTCGCAGCACAGCTTCCGCATCTCGTTGGTCGGCCGCGGTAAGTGCTGCAGCACCTCATCGTCCCACCACTTTGTTAAGGATCTAATAAAAATATACGTAAATTTGCCGTACTTCTCGTAAACGGCTGAACTAATATACCTCAATTTTTGTGTTTATATTTATGGGTGTCGAGATAAATGATAAAAATATATTTGGACCCGGTTGGTGACGTTGCAGCCGATATAGACCAGCTAAAATGTAAGGAATCTTGTTTATCTTTATATTAAGTTACATTGCGACAAAAAAAATGTTAGATTCACACTGTATCCCACATATAGCAGACTAGGCAGAGGGACCTAGAATACTACGTCCCTCTGCCAGATACAGCATGAAGCTGACAGTTTTTCTAATATCTTAAAATCTACATATTTTTTATCTGTACTTTACGTACATAGTTTTTTGTTTAAGTAACTAAGTCTTTAAAACATTAGTTCTTTTTCATTCTTTTTATATAAAACAAAGCAGTTTCACGTCAGGCAGAGGGACCCTAGTGTCAAAACACTGAATTCTCTACATCAGTGAGAATCAAACTACAAGCATTGTCTCGATCAGAATCAAGTTCTATAAAAATAATACCTTTTATTTGGAATATACACCATAGTCTCTGGGTGGTGTAAGTAGTAATCAGTGGGGTATTCCCAAATAGCCGGTCTCGACGGATCTGGTACGAAATGTCCAAGAAATAGATTCATTGTGTTTTGTTTTTCTGCGTCAGAAAACGTATTGGAGTAGTATCGACTTAAAGTTTGCATAATATCATTGCCGTGAGAAGACCATGGCGCTGTTTTTCTATATGTCTTAATCCTGCGGAAATTATAAATTAATCAAGAAATATAATTAATTTCATTCGCAAAATAATTCGATGGATTTTCTTTTTAAATATACAGGGTGGAAGTGTCAGTGAACCATTTACGGAAACACCATAAAATAAAATATTTCAAATAAAATAATTCAAGCCCATACCCAAAGAAATTAATTAGTCAAGATGCCTCAACAGTTTGGACGTAGGATTTTTTTTTTTCATTTCACGACTTTTATCCATACCCTGTATTTTGTGTGATGCACACATACACATACTACTACAAAACTACGTGTGCGACGTTGCCGCTTTGACAAGCAAATGATGTTTTATTTTAAAATGATCATTTTATTATTTATTTTGTTTATATTAGGTTTTTATAGAGTAGTTAAAACTGTGGTTTCAGTGCTAAAGATTAGTGTAAAACTTACAATTCCACTCTGTTTACATAATACAATAATTCATTCCCCCAAATGGAAATCGTACACAAAATGGTCGCGTTTTAAGCCACAGTGCCTTCAGATCATTCACAGATCTTCACTGAAAAATAATATACCTGTGTACCAATTGTGAACCTCCATATTGCAATGCTAATGTGTCGCCGTGGTCTTCATATAAACCCTCCAAGAGCCTCACACAGTCAGAGTCAAATTCAATCACAGGTTCCTCAATAAGACCTAATGCATACAGCTGCAACATCCAAAAATATTATTTTGGCAGAAATTGCGAAGCAGAAGTGCCTTAATGGGATCGGAGTGTCTCAATACTAGGTTTCCAGGTTCCCTCCTACATTATGTGCGGGGAAAAAAGACTAACATTTTAGCAATCTTTAAGATACATTAAAACCGTCGTGACGGAAAGGCACAGGATTGGACTGTAAAAGTGAAAGTTATGATTTCGATTCCCGAAGACTCGGTGAATATTTTAATTTCTAGTAAATAGGGTGAATACAGTCTCAAACTCTGTTCTCCACTTGAACCCTCTGCTCTACCCTGCTATATATATTGAGACGAGTTAAGCTAAAAAAAGGAAAAAATATTTTATTCTATGTATACCTGATGGGCTAAAACACATTTCCCAATAGCAAACTGTGCTGTATTAGTCCTGTCAAGACAATCCACACAGTTGACTCTCACCAACCCCGTCTGAAGCCTCCCCCCTTGATGTCCTTCCACACCCATTTCTTCACCATAATTTTTTCCACTTAAAAATATACCAGTTCTTCTTACAACTGTTCGGGCTATGGCTGATAATCTGTAAATATTATTTAATAACTATTTGTCATCCTGTTACTACAATAATGTAATTGCTATTTAACATCTTGTTGGTAAATTATTGAATTTGTATAAGTGTCAGACTGGCGCATCGAGGGTTGCGTTCCGACATCATGATTTATGTCAATAAGAAGAATAACTTTTAAATGTTAACGAAAATACTTCTTTAGGCAAATGCACTCGTCTTGTATGAAATTAAACTGAAACCAGTTTCATGTACAACATGACATAACAATCTAACAAAATCTGACAAAAAAACTAAATTTATGGTGGCAATTTGCAGAACGTTAAGTTTCTAGCTTTTGAATAAAATGGCTGTGACATACATCATTTAAGGTCATGGTCAGGTTTATTTAAATGGAGAAAAAACAAACTAAATATCTTACTATTCTATAAGGAGTTGCATACTTAGGGATATTTTTTTCTTAGTTCTAAGCTTAGTTAGTAATGAAGGAAAAATTAACAAATATACGGGCAGTAATTTAGAAAAAGATTAGAAAAAGAAGCAATGATTAAGCAAAAGTTATTGACATACAATAGCAACTACGTCCATTAATTCAGAATCTGTTAACTAATTAAAATGCAGAAGATAAGTGGAAGTAAGTAATTAAATAATATCGTAAATAATAATTCATTAACATATTTACCTGTCAAGTACTTTAGCGTCGGCTCCTTTGTTCATCCTGGCCATGTCCAGATGATAGTATTGAATAGCATTCTCTGGTGGCAAGAACTGATTAAGATATTTAACAGCATTACTTATTACATCTGTTAAGAGAGATTCATGTTTCTTCTTTTCTCTTTTCTTTACCAAATTGAGTATCATAATTGGTGAACCATATCTTTGCATTAAATTATTTAAATGTTTTGCGGGAATCTCTGAATATGGATCGCTACGATCTATCATGATGGCTGGCTTTGGCACCATTTTGGAGATATCCTGTGACCAGAAACATGGTATTGAACCTCTCATCTGGACAAATGAACTAAATCTGCAACATAACAACATAATAAATACTTAATTGCAATGATGCATGCATGTGTATGCGCATGCCTTTTGCAATGTCTTGAATTGAAGTGGAAAAAGGAGAATGTCACTGTCACTACATCTAAAAAAACATTTTTTTTAACTTCACACTTTATCCTGCACATAGCAGGGTAGCCAGAGGGAACCTGGGAGGGAACTTTTTGTAAAATACTTCGACAGACACTGTGTTGAGTGGTGGAACTCAACGCCGCAATTTTAATTTATGTACTTCATTATTATATTCTCTAGTGGGTTATTCGAATTCCAACTTGTCAACATAATCTGTCGCGTTTATTGTCACACACTTGCCCTGCGCCACGACTGGACTCAAAAATAATAGGATAAATAATAAAGAATTTTTTTTTAAATGAATTGATGAAATTGAATGATTGATGAAGTGAATAAAATCAAATATAAATTAAAACTACATTATAATAATTATTTTTAATAATAATAATTGTTTATAGTACACAAAACTAATATACCTGCCACTGGTGAAGGAAGATATCATTGCATCATGAACAATTTGTTCCGTTTCTACTTCATTAGCCACATCACCATGCATATTAGCACCTCTTTTTAAAAACCTAGTTCCAGCATACCTATTGCTTCGTCTTGCAATTAGGGTTAAATATATTGGTCGTCCAAATATATTTAAGTTGCTCTGTTCGATAAATCCATGTATTATATAAAGAATCCAATCTGGATGTAATTGGGAATGCACAACTGATAATAAATGGCTGTTCCAAACAAATCTCCATTCAGGAACAGCTCTGACACCAAACGCTAATTTTGTATCTGGTTGACTATGTAAATAAAAACATATATTTCATTTTAGCCTGATATTGCATCCCGCATTTAGTAGGGTAGGTAGAGGGAACATAGTGTTGAGACACTAAATTCTTCACATACACAACACACACATATAGCATGTCAACATGTTGTTTTGTCTTGTTATCAGAGCAAGAAAATGAAAATATTTCATTCTCCCGAGAGTCATTATAAGTTACATTTTTAAATATTTCATTAAATAAATTACATTAAAAATATTTGTAATTACAAAAATAAAATGACATTTTTCCATTGTTCTTTTTTCCCCATAGCAATTTTGAGTCTTCTCTTAGTATTACACTTCTAAAGAAAGTTTTAGCTCTTATTTTATAATAGGTTCGGAGGTATGTTGTCCTTTAATTATGTAACATGTATGAGTTTTATATATTTGATTTGTAGAAGTTTTTGTGACAAAATAATCAATCTTTTGTTATAATCTATCTTTACCTCATTATACTTATTGTTGTTCTTTATAATTAAATAAAAACAAAGATATAGAATTTAATAAAAATAACGTTTTTTATACTGATTTGATATTAACTAATTATTTATTGTATCTTATTACTCTGATGAAAATAACTAAAACTTATAAACTAAAACAATATATTTGATTGTGACAGAAAATATTTACCCAGTCTTATCTTGTCTCTCTTGCAATTGCTTCTTCCAAGTTTCGAATATGTCTTCATCATCTTGTTTGTTTTGACAAGTGCATTCTTTATCTGAACTTAAAGTGGATTGATATACTGCAGCTGTATCAGGTTTTGGAAATAAAGCTGGAGCTAGCTTTCTCGGAGGAGCCACATTCATTTGTAAAGTATGTGTCACATCATAGCTGTAGCTATAGTAAAAATTTGTTGATAAATCTATAGCTAGAAACATTTTTACATATCTTTGCTCATCTGGATGTGGAGGTTTGCTGGAATCGCTCGGAATATATATCATAGCTGTATCTTCTATCTTATAAATGGAATGGGAGCCGATTACTGCTATCTTTCTTCTTTTAGTTACAAGAATAATATAGTAACCTTCCAGAAAACGAATGAAACCTGTAATTTAAAAATGTTAACATGTGAACATAATGCTAATTCAAGAATAGAGTTTCAGACAGTAACTATAAATCAAGTTTGTATCTATTACTTAAAATATCATAATAATTTTAAACCTAATCCTATTCTGCTATATACAAGATACACTACAAAGCTACCAAAAAATAATTGTTTTATAAAGACATATACTAACCTACAATACCAAAAGCAGATACAAGTTTGTTTAAACCAGGAGATCTTCCACTTCTATTACCAAATCCAATCATGTTTAGTAATTGATGAATCTCTTGTTTATTATATTCAACTTTATCATCTACCAGTATTAGCTCTTTTGAGTCAGTTCTGTCTATTTTTAAAACACGAAATCTTGTTTGTGTATTATTAGATCCAATGAGATAAAACCTCTGAAAATATGCTCATCAAATTTGTGTAAAAATATAGTTTATTTACAAACTACATTTTATTACATATTGAAATAAAAGTTGTTTTTTCTTATTCATAATTATGATATAGATTGCCTACAAATTATTAATAAAACAATTATATACTATACTATACTTACTGCTTTAGTTTCATATAATGCAATTCGTTGAATAGAACTAATTATTGGGTGAAATACTATATTTTTCTTAGACATGTTGAACAAAATATTATGATCACAATTTTACAAAATATGTTGACTTGAACGTCTTCTTATAATAAAATGTTACAATTATTAGTAACATTTATAAAAATAATAAGGACATTTAATAACACCACTTTAATAATATCAACAACGTGTAACTTATAATTCTTTTTCAGTTTTATTCGCAATATTAGTAATCAGAATCAAGTAATATTAAATCTTTTCAATAAGTAAATGTGCAAAACGTAAACATATAACGCTTAGTATTGCTTAGACTACGAAGTGACAGATGTCCACAGATTATAGTTTAAACAAGTATGCTTTGTCAATTTGAAGTTTGATAAATCGATGTTTTCACTTTTCAGAGTCAGCCATCGAATCACTATGAAATATAATAAACACAATTTTATATACCTATTTATTTTATGTGACATTTTGATGATAGATTTTTGTATTATTTTTAATATGAAAAAAGACACTTCAAATGATAGTGAATAAGCATCAGTAAGCTTTTGAAATACAAATTATGTATAAAAATAATTGGAACCAGATAGTGGCTTAAGGTTTGAGGCATTAAGTAGAAACATCGATGAATTATCGAAACACTCTGATCGGATCAGACAGCTACAATTGTCGAATATTATAAAATCAGAGTAATTTTTAACGTACTATAATTATAAATGCAGTCTGCCAGGTCTAGCTGAGCTATATATTAATGTGAGAGATCATCTATATATATATAAAAGGACATGTTCCTGACTGACTGAGGTAGCGCCACCACGCCAGCCGTAGCCGCTG
Source organism: Heliconius burneyi (assembly GCA_018247715.1). Lineage (NCBI taxonomy): Eukaryota > Metazoa > Arthropoda > Insecta > Lepidoptera > Nymphalidae > Heliconius > Heliconius burneyi. Next base: position 3,622 of record DWGR01004243.1, on the reverse strand, counting down.
ATGGTAGAAACGTTAAATTTGGATAGATGTTTTTTTTTCATAATCTGGACATCCACTAAGGGATTTTTAAAAATTTTACCCCTAAAGGGATGAAATAGGGGTTGAAAGTTTGTATAGAAATATCTTTAAATCGCCGATTTTTATAAAATTTTAAATTTAGACATAAAAATCTTTCATTGAACACGTGTTTCATGGTTTATTAGAATTCACCCCTAAGGATGCAAAAAAGCAGGCGAAGCTGCGCGCGTCCGCTAGTCCTTATCTCTATATATAATAAAACAGTAAAAATTTAGTCTATACATTTAATATTTTTGACTGAAATGGATAAGAGGGAGATTCACACAAAAAAAAATAGGAAGCAAAAATAAATATTTTTTATTTCTTGGCTGTTTGTATGTATAGTAACGCTAATCTTCGAAAGTACTGACCCGATTTACATCTAACTTTCACTAATTGCTTTGTTTTAACTCATCTAGAGTTTGTTTCATCAAAATCGGTTGATTGAAAAAAGTTATCAGCATCTGAATGAACTCAGGGCATGAGTTTGCATGCAAATATAAAGCAATCCTCATCTATTTTTATAAATCTGTATTTTTAACCAACTTTTAAAAGAAAAACCAAAGAAAGAGGAGGTTCTCAAATATTTTCGATTCAATATTCGATTCACTTATTCGAATAATTATTTTGGATTCCATTTCAGTATTGGATTATTTGATTTGGGTATTTATTGTGATATGCAATCATTACAGTTATTTTACTTACAGTTAATAGTTAGACTGTGGGAAACGGAGTGTTTTAACACTGGGTTCCCTCTGCCTACCCCGCTGTATGCGGAAAACAGCATGCAGATATCATAGTTATATATAATTTGATATAGTTATACAAAATTTTTAATTGTAAAGTGAAATCAATCAATGATTTCACTTTTATAAAACTTAAATAAATTATAAGTAATAAAAATAATTATCTACTAATGTAGATATATAAATATTATCAGATCAGATATTAATATAATAAATATACTCAGGCCAGTCGTTGCGCAAGAGCACAAGCGTGAGTAAATGCGACAGGTAGTGAGTTCGGTTCCTACTGAAAGAGGTGGCGGGACCGAGGCGGAAGGGGTGGAAGAACTCAAAGCCGCGATTTTCCGTGTTAGTCTCGTTACCACAGAGATAACATGAAAATAATAAATATATCGTTTCCCCGAATGCCAAAAGAACCCACAACCTGTGCCGTTTACAGTCGCATGCTTGTGATTGTGTGTCATGCCTAGCACTAGCATCTACTTAAACCGAACTCATAATGAACATATTTTGGAGCGTTCGATAGTACATAATAACGCTCAGTGGTTCTGTAAGTGTACCTAATATAAACACATAACCCTCCTTTGTGTCGTACAGTGAATAAAAATATATTATTTAGAAATATGTGTGTGTATATATATATATATATTAATTGGTTAAGAAAAATATATATTTTTTATAATTAAACAAAATAATAACATTTTAGGATAGATATTTAAGAAAACTATATGAAAAAAATATGAAATGTTATGTTGATTTCGTAATTTTAAATATAATTATAACTTTTTACATTTAATTTTTTTTTATAATTAACTATAAATTTAAAAAGTTCTAATTTATGACATTTTTATTTATTGACAGTAATGAAGCGACAATTTATATTTTAAGAAAGCGGTAGGATTTATTTTTTGCCAATTATTTGTGAGCAGTTGGTGGGTAGACGAATATAACATTGTGATAAAGAGGGATAAGGACAATAAAGCGGTCAAGTATTCAAAATGATTGATTTGTTTATGCCCTTTCGATCTTTCTTAAAGTTTGAAAACGTATCTATTGACAATAATGTTTTTCGGATGCATTACAAATATACGGTAATCATTTTGCTAGTGTTCACTTTACTAGTTACATCTAAACAATTCTTTGGCGAACCCATACATTGTATGAATGACAGTGAAAAAGATGTTAATAAAGAAGCTATTAACAGCTATTGTTGGATTTACGGAACATATACCTTGAAAAGTCAGCTTGTTGGTAAGTGAAGTAATAGTGTAATTGACTATTTTTTACCAATTTATATGAATACGTAACCATTTTTCATCGATGATTAAATTCATTCGTATTAAAAATTAAGATGTTGACTTTTACTTAGCAATAATAACTATTATATGTAAATACAATAATGAGAAGTGTCTAATATTGGTATACCGCTTTTAGGCGTTGGAGGAAAACACAATATTTATCCAGGAGTAGGCCCAAATAGCATTAATGATGAACAAATAAAACATACATATTACCAATGGGTTTGCTTTGTACTGCTAGGTCAGGCTGCCATGTTTTATACTCCACGTTATCTATGGAAACTTTGGGAAGGTGGCAGATTGAAGATATTGGCATCAGATTTAGGTAAATTCATTTCAATATTTTACTATAGGCATGTAAGTTTATATGACCGAATTCTTCTGCCTCTGTACCACCAAAAGACAAAGATTTCTTATCAAAATGCAAGACTCGAGCTCAAATGCTTTTAGCCACGTTTATCTAAGTTTTCTTTAGTATAATAGCCTTTATATATGTAATTTGTGTGTGAACACCTTTTTTATGCACGTTGTATAGATAAAATATTACTCGAAGCAAAATAAATACTTTTAATATAAATTCTGTTGTTTTTAGCTAACCCTATGGTCATTAAAGAAAGGACAGAATGTAGACGTGAAGAATTAATATCATATTTAAAATACACCAACGTCTACACTCACAATACATATGCACTACGCTTTGCATTTTGTGAACTGCTAAATCTAATTAACGTGGTTTGTAATTAAAGCTATACTTTCATCTAATTTTGCAAGTAAATTAAATTACATAACTTATAATTTTTCGTATTTTTCAGATAGGTCAAATATTTATTCTCGATACATTCTTGGGAGGTTCATTTCGTAACTATGGTGCGGCTGTAGCGGCATTTACACATATACCTCGAGTACCTTCCGATTTTTTGGATTTCAATTCTGTAAACCCTATGGATCAATACTTCCCAAAACTTACCAAATGCTGGTTCAGGAACTACGGTCCCTCTGGTTCAATACAGCTCAAGGACAGGTTATGTGTTCTGCCACTAAATATTGTAAATGAGAAGATTTTTGTTATTTTATGGTTTTGGCTCATATTTCTTGCTTTTATTACAACGTTTGCAGTATGTTTTAGGCTATTAGTATTTTCATTACGCCCACTTCGAACATTTATGATTATGGGCCAGCTCCGTTATGCTAACCGGCCTATTGTTTCACGAATAACAAAGCATTTTGGCTTTGGTGATTGGTTTTTACTTTACTTATTGGGTAAAAACATAAATCCAATAATTTATAAAGATCTTATAATAGAAATATCTAAAGAAATAGAAAGAAAACTCTCTATGGTTTAAATTTTTTATTTAACTATCGAGATTCTTAAGAATAAAGATAATAGCATTAATTACGATTAATAGTTAAATAAGATGATGATATAAGAAAGAACGAATTTAGCTCAATATTTTTGTATTGAAGTGTTCAATAGGTAAGTTACAATGTATTTACAACTGCAGGCTGGTTATAACTTTGGTT